>PYAF01000241.1:170596-215527 GCA_007407185.1 Glycine tomentella
ACATATCGTACGCCTCCATCGGACATTTCTAACAAAAAATATCATTGTTCGAAGTTTATATGCATTATCAATTTTATATCATAATTTTTGTTAGAAATGTCCGATGGAGGCGTACGATATGTCAAAACGGTCGAAATTCAGAGAATTAATTGAAAAAATAAAAAATAACATTAAATTAAGTAATTAAATAGATAAAAAAGTAGACAAAAATGAATTTTTTGGGTGTTCGAAGATTCAATCGCAATTTTGAGGCACTTAGAGGCCTCTTTTGGGAAAAAAATTTGAGCAAGTCCCCTTCGAGCACTTGTCAGTGGCTTCTCCTCTCAATTTCGAGCGTTTTGCCACCGATTTCACCGAAATCGGACGTCCCAGTCAAAAGTTATGATCTTCCGAACTTTATACGCAATTTTCACCGCTTTGCCACGTGTCATACCTATTTCGCTTCTCTCTCCAGCGAAATAGGTCTTCCAGTCGTGTGGCGCCACGTCAGCACACCTAATTCGCTGGCCACCTCAGCGAATTAGGTAGTGTGGCAGTTTGACAAATATTTTTGGAAGTGTGGCATTTTGACAATTTTTTTTTGGAAATGTGACACTTTGGCCAATGTCTCTCAATCACGAACCTTGGTGTTTTGAATCGGCAACGGTGGTAGCAGTAGAGAAAGCCGCAATTGAAAATTTTCATCAAGTCTTGTGTTGTGTTGCATAGGTTGCTATCACCCTGCATTCTCATAAAGTGGGATGCAGTGGGGGCCTTCTCTCTCAAACCCCCATAATCAGGTCTGAAACTTTCAATCAATTATTTTTAGAGTAAAATACACTTCTACTTCTTGTACTTTCTCAAATTTTACTCGTTTTTTTTTTACATCTTATAAAAAATTTATTAATTGTTGAGTTCATTATTATATCCAGATCTTCTTTGTTCTAAACATTGTTTAATAATTTAACAGAAATTAGACACATGTTAGTTACATGATTTTTAATAAAATTTTATGTCTAAACTACTCACAACTTCTTCCTGTCAACTTGAAAATATTTTAAGACTCTTGTTTTTTTTCCTGTAATTGGATGTGAAGTGTGAATTCAACTTTTTGTTGGACGTGAACCCACCTTATTGGTACACAGTGTTAACACATTTTCTTCTTTTTTTTTCAATTTTTCATTCATACATTCATTTACATTTTCACTCACATTTTCATTCACATTTTCACTCACAAGCTCATTTTGGGGTCAAAATGAAAAATATAAAAAAATATGACATTCCATGTTCATTCACGATTTCACTCACAAGTTTATTCACATTTTTTATTACGTGTAGGTTCCAAAATTCATCCTTTGTTCTACTAACATACATATGAATATAAACTGAATTTTAATTGTCAACAAACATTTTCAGCACATCATGATTATTCTTAAGAGGAAGAATTTTACCACTAACAGTAAAACGAAATCACAAAATAAAAGGGTGACATGATGGTAAGTATTAATCATTAACAATATTGTTTACACATTCATGTGTGTCGAATATTCCAAACTTATCATGATCAACAACATTGCATATCTTATTTGGTTCGCCCAGTTGGTTAGTAAAGTGGACCAAAATATCCACGTTGCCTGGTTTAGGACCCATGTATTCCAGTTAATCCATTGTGTTCATGTGGCCCCAAACATCAACATTATTTTAATCAACAATAATAAACAACCACTTAATCCATTGTGTTTCTCGTGGTCCCAAACATCAACACCATTTTAATCAACAATAATAAACAAATGATTTTAAAAATCATAAGTGGTCCAAAAATGGTCCCCATTGAAATCCCATTCAGAAATAAGCAATAATAAACAATCAAAATTAAATAAATAATCTTAAAAAATAATATTTATACAAGGTCCAGTGGTCACTTACAAGCATAAGTGCATAACCCTAGCGTGAACAGAAATCGTGGAACAAGAAATGAAACAAAGCGCTCGTGTAGAAGAAGAAGACAAATAGATACGCTTATGAACGTCACGAACTAGAAGAGGAACGATGAAGAATTTGCGAACTGGAAGAGGAACGGTGAAGAGGAATGAAACGCAAATGTCGTGAGAGGAAGAGGAACTCAACACCTCTGGACGCTGAAGAAGAAAAAGTCAACATGAGAAAGATTAACAGTAATCGAGTGAGCCATAAATTTTGAAACTATTTGGAAAGGGATAATTTGAGTTTTACAATTAAAATATAAGGATAATTTCGTCTGCTCCTATATTTCAATTGATTATAGTTAACAAAAGAGGATAATAGAGTGAAATTTGAACAAAATAGATATAGTACTAATATAATTTACTCTTATTTTTTTTATCTAATTTAATGTGTTCGGATTAGAATTAGATCTCAAGAATATTCTCAAAATTCATCATAATTGCCTCGGCACATTCCAACCGAATATTCTCGTATTGGCGGTTCTTTATTTTAAGTTTCATAAGTCGGTGCCCAACATGTACTTATTCCTTAACGTGCCAGATGCAGATCTCTATTTAAGGATGCTTCTCTAGCTGCGATTCTTTAATCCTTATATCCGGTCCGGGAAAGTTCATAACTACCATATCTCTTCAATTTTTCCGAAATTAAGAATACGAGACCGACGTCATAGATTGGGTCGAAATTCGAACGTTTGTGACATAATTGGATCAACATTAATATTCAAGCTTTGATGTTTTAAATGCTCGGAGACACAGATTTTATTGTATAGAAATAGTAATTCTTTCCGGCTTGACCAGGATTGCTTCCGGGGGAGAAGAGAATTTTATTAGTATGGTAATTTTTGTTGGCTCAATCAGGATTGTCTCTAATAGAAGATATCTGTGATCTCCGTATTGGATATTAATATGCAAGTGGTGGGGAGGCTCGGCAGCTTCATCAGCCGCGGTGTCTACACCGTTTCAGTGCCGTTTCTCCCTTTCAGTGGCGCGGTGGACATTGTTGTGGTTCAGCAGAAGGATGGGAGCTTCAAGTCCTCTCCATGGTATGTAAGGTTTGGGCAATACCACAAGGTTTTGAAGGAAAAGGTTGAGGTTCATGTCAGTGTCAACGGTGTAGAACCTGATTTCCACATGTACTTGAACCGTAATGGGGAAGCTATTTTCCTCCATCATGCAGATACACGAGAAGAAGAAGAAGAAGAAGAACAGGAATCTATATTCTTTGGTGGTGAAAGTGAACCTGATGATATCACATCACCGAGTGGTAGTAAGAGGCATTTCAAGTCCAAACGTTGGAACTTTGATTCACCAGACAAGTCAAATTTAGAGGCTAAGGTTGTTGGTAGGACTAAGTCTCGCCGTGCCCGAATTCTTGGGCTTGGGTCAAGGTCTTTGAGAGGGGAAGGTGAAGATGGTGATGAGAATGGGGTGGATTTGACGGAACGCGCCGAGATTGCAGCCAAGTTGTTGGAGCTGAAGTGGTCTACCAATCTCAATTTTGATCATCAACTACCTCGTAGGGATAGGAAGAAGACTTGGGGTAATGCCTTGGACAATGTTTTGCATTTACCACCGCGTAAAATCAAGGAGCAAACTTCTTCTTGCAGTGATCAATGTGGCATCAGTTCTAAGCCTGTGTTCAATGAGATGCCGTGCCTTGCAGGTGCAGGATGTGGAGATGTTCCTGTCCATGCTGACGAGGTCTTGCATGCTGCAACTCTAATGCTACCTGAGGTAAATGATGCTAAATTCTTCTTGATAAATTTGTTATTGGAGCTTTTACATGTTGAGGTTGGTTATGTTAATCCACCTTGGATAAATTTGTCTGTAAGTACTTACTGCAAAATACATGAAAATGATTTATCTGAGGTAAAATGAATTAAATTTCTTCTAAAAATTAAAATCAGTTTATGTAACTCAATTTTTGGCTTATTGCCTTTTCTGTTAGCATTTATGTGAGTCTAAATGAAACAAGCAAAAGTGTATTTAGTTTTGGTTGACATTGATATGTTATAGTTCTTGTTTAGGTTATACAAAGTGAGGAAGTTACTAAGAATTTTGACATTGGGAGGCCAGCAATAAAGGCCTCTGAGTTGCATTCTCAGCAAAGAGATTGTTCTCATTCTGGAAGGTGTGATACCATTGCCGGGGATGTTGTAAAGACACCAAAGTTTCGAAAATCTCAAACTATCAGTATTGGTCGAAGAGATTTAGTTAAGAAGGTTAGTGCAAATACTCCAAAATCTGAACAGTTAGCATCCTTGAATCTGAAGGAAGGAAGGAACACAATAACCTTCAGTTTCTCTACAGCTAAGGGGAAGAAGAAGCAGGTTAGTAATCAATAAAATTCTTCAATTTTATGTCAAGTACATGAGTCTTACTTACCCTTTACATTTACTTTGTTTCTTTTATTGTTATTTCTTTTAAATATTTTATTTCATTTTTCTTACTATCAGGTTGATGCTCAAATATATTTGTGGAAATGGAACACTCGTATAGTGATATCAGATGTAGATGGGACAATTACAAGGTGAGGACATATCTTATTGAAAAGGAAACTGTTTTCCACATATTGTACTACGCTGACAGAGTTATGGTCAATATTTATTCTTTTAATAGTTTCTTTCTTTTTTCATTGCTAATTTGATCTAGCAAATTAAGATAATTCATACTCAGTATCTACCAAAAAGTGCTCCTCAGCAATCTTGCTGAAGTATTGACACTGAGTGAATCAATGGCCGAACCTCAATCTACTGTGTCCTGCCTATACCAACAACAATAAGTCAGCACTATAATGTATTTCCCAAGAGCTTCCTGTTTTTTAGTTTTTAAAATCGATCAGAAAACACATAACACCAGACACTTTCTTCATATATAAGGCAGATATGTAAAGTTCTATTCTATTTTATGGTGCTAAACAAGTAAAATGCTCTATGGATAATGTTTCTTTTGAGCCAAGCTCAGTACTTTTCTTTGTGTCCTGTTATCACTTAAAGTAAACTAGATAAGAGGCCTCTGTCTCTCTGAAGTGCATGTTTAGTTAATAGTACCGATGGGATACCAAGATCATGGCCGATCTGTTTGTTCAGTTGTTTGCTGCTGTGTTATTCCATTTTATTTTTCACTTGGTTGCCATTTTTTTTCATATCCTGTCCTCTGACTTCTTCTAAATTGGTATGTTCATGGCAAAATATGCAAGTAAACACAGTACAAGCATGAATATATTAAGTTAGATGTGTACCTGCTGTTAATGTTATAATGTTATACCAATATATCATAGTGCTTTTAGAAAAACACTTGGCTATGTATTTTTCACTATGAGATCACCAAAATTCTGCTGCAGTTGTCCTTGATGTTTTCTTCATAGTGGTCAAGCTTGTCATATGTTTGTTTACCTAGGGCGTAGACTCATTCACTTACATGCCAAGTTCTCTGTTTAATGAACTTATGTTTGAAGGCAAGTTAGACATGCAAAAGTTTAAGTTCCTATTAATTTCTTCTCAAGATGAACTTTGTGAGGCACACTCTAATGTCTATTAGGATGTTGTTGAAGGAATTTAACCTTTATATTATATATACTTTTACTGTCATTCATTGTGAGGGGTATCTAGATTGATATGTTTGCTAAGCTGTTAATTGTGCTAGAGTAGACAAACCAGATCAACCAGCAGCAGTCCAATAACAATGATTGGATTTGAAATTATTATAAGTAGATAAAGAATCATCGTTGTATTAATCGATTATAGTGGTGATGGATGTAAAGTTGGTAAATATAATTTACTTAGTACTTTCACTATTATTATTAGTGTACCTTTAGGATTGAATTGATTGACAATTCATGACATAGATACTATGGAAATTTCATGGATGTAGTGACATCTTGGTTAAATATTAACTGAGCAGATAGTGTTTTGCATATTTAAGTGAGACTGGTTTTAGTAGAATTCAAACTGCATAATGATAATAAGCAAGAAAGGCAAAGGATGGAGTACCGATAGTATACCTGCAGAAGTTTGAATTTGAATTCTCCTTCCTGATGCAAACATTTATAATTATAACATCTAGATATATGCCTATTAGTTTCCACACCTTCTCTTTTATTTTGCTCTTGATTTTAATTCTACTCCATGGTTTAATAATGTTAAACTCTTTGTTTTATTTTATGCCTTACAGGTCAGATGTTCTAGGTCAATTCATGCCTTTAGTAGGAATTGACTGGTCACAGACAGGCGTTGCTCATTTATTCTCAGATATCAAGGTTTGTCTGTCTTGCCCGTGTATTTAGGTGTTTTGAGATTACTACAACATGAAAATAGAATGTTCTGTTGTTAAATCTTGAATACATTGATCACACATCACTGTTTATATCAGCATTGTTTTTGGACAGGTTTAAGGCCACAAAATTGATGGATTCTATTTTACGCGTTCATGCATTCATTCTAATGATCAATTGATTGTCTAGGGAGTTTTAGGATAGAAACTGTCCACTACCATGCATTTATTCTTGTAACAACTATCTTTTTGTGTGTGTGTGTGTGTGTGTGTGTGTGTGTGTGTTGTTGTTGTTGGTGGGGGTGTTTTTGTGGGGGGGGGGGGGGGGTTTAAATCTTCTCTTCTCTAATACATACTTTACAGGGAAATGGCTACCAGCTACTTTTTCTCAGTGCTCGTGCAATATCTCAGACATATCACACCAGACAATTTCTATGCAACCTTAAACAGGTGAATACATAAGTTTCAAATCAATCTTAATTGTTATGGACTAAACAAGATGACAACAAAAGAAAACAATTTACATTCTCTTATTCCTTTTGTTATAATGCAGGACGGGAAACTTTTACCAGATGGTCCAGTTGTTATATCCCCAGATGGAATTTTTCCTTCTCTATATCGAGAAGGTAACTAGTCTTCATATCTTTCTTTTCTGTTTCTTCTTACTGTTCCTCTTCTCACTTGTAGGAGTACTTTTTTTTTTTCTCTTCAAATTTTGGTATAAAAAAGGTTGTGGATGAGAAGAGGCTACCCCATTTCAAGTTGATGACATACTATAAGCCTTAATGATAGGTTTACACTGGTCTGCTTCACTGTATTCATGAGTTTGATGTGAACTGCATTTGCTGATACTTTTGGTTTTGAGTTTGAGACCCTCAGTACTTGATGTTTGAACTTGTATTTCAGAGAGGGGGTATTGAATGGTTTTTTTTGAATTTATTTATAACCATATGGACTAGGTTTTGATAATTTGAACTATTGTGGAGGAATTGTCATAGAGAGAGGAGTCAAAACTCTAAATTTGTCACCTATTTAAAAAAAATGTTGAGACACATTGCATTTACATAAAAGGAATTAAAGTGAATGTCGTTTCATAAAATTAGGGACTGACAAAATAATTAATCTCAGGCACTAAATTGTCAACTCAAGCATCTTGTGTACTAATATGAATTCATTATCATTTTTTAATATGTAGCCAATGCTTCGAGTCTGGAACACCTTGATAATAATGCCTTTATATGACACATTTCTTCTTTATTTCCAGTTATCCGGAGGGCTCCTCACGAGTTCAAAATTGCATGTTTAGAGGTTAGGAACACTATGCTAAAATGGACAAAAATTATTTTTTTTCAGTATGGTCACATTATTAAACATAAGTGGAATTTTAATGCTTCCAGGACATTAAGGCACTTTTTCCTCCAGATTGGAATCCGTTCTACGCCGGTTTTGGAAATAGGGATACCGATGAAGTCAGCTATCTTAAGGTTGGAATCCCAAAAGGAAAAATATTCATCATTAATCCCAGGGTACGTATTAGTACTTTGAAATGAATAAATGCTAAAAGTACCTGAATTGTTTATAGTTTGCAAAACTTTCCATTCTCATTTCTTAAGTTTTCAGGGAGAGATTGCTGTAAACCGCCGTTGTTTTGACACAAAATCATACACTTCTCTGCATTCTCTCGTGAATGGAATGTTCCCTCCTACAAACTCATCTGAACAGGTTTAATTCTGAAGGAACCATCTCTAAATTTTATTCCTACAAACTCATAAGGATTTGTCTGTGATGTATACCTTATTTTTTGGCCTTGTTCACGCTGAATATTGTTTGCAGGAGGATTTTAATTCATGGAATTACTGGAAGTTACCTGAGACCTCTTCTGCTACAAATATTTGAAAGGGTCTTTTGGCATTTATCTTGTTCTGGTGCTGATGGATGCAGGACTGCTGGCTGTGCTGCTCCTAGAAGTATATAGGTAAACTTGAATATGTTTAGTCTTCAGTAGTATTTTTAATTTGATTGATTATACACATGATATCTTTCCAATGGTTGTTTTAACTTGAGTTCTTCCTTTTATTAGTCAGATTTTCAAAGTTGATTAGGAAAATGTCTTTATACTTATCTAGAATAATCTGTTTGATATTTCTATTTGGTGTGTACTGTGTAGTGTAACTAATGTTGAAGATGCAATGCAACAAATTTAGAACTTTGATCATAGAAGATGGTTTTCAAGTCCTAATGTCCTGGGGATTTATGACCCTACATAATACATTTTGCAAGCCTGCTTCCTGCTTCAGAATTACCACTTCTTCCTGTTCGATGGTGTGAAATCAGATACCATTGTTTTCTTCGTTGTACGGTTTGTTGTAGTGATTAATTTCACTCAATTGTCATGGACATGGCAATAAAAAATCGTATGATGAGAATCCCATCAATTTTTTTTTAACATCTCTCTCTTCTCATTATCAATATGAGTGGTTTCACCTTCTATGTATGTAATCTTGAATGATTCTATCTTCAGTTTCATTTTCTCAGCATGTAAACAAATGAACATATGCTCACGTAAAAATTCAACAAAGGAAGTAAGAGGTTGTATGCTTAAAGCATTAAATGACAAAGTATCTTTCTATTTTGAAAATCCAACAATAGTATGATTATCGATAGAAAAACATATAAGAATCGACTAATCATAAAAATTGATTTGACAACCGAGATGTCTGGTCCACACTTGAATGCAGGTCCAAGATGACACTTGTAGAAACTTGAACGCTCAAGCCAGTGAAAATTTTAACAGAGTAACAACATAATGAGACGGAGGAGAATGAGATACAATGGTGGTTACTAACGCTGGGGTCTTGGTGGCTACTTACAATCGCATCTTGGCGTGAGTTGCGAGAAATCATGGAATTTTGTTGCTTTAGTCAGGATCACCGATCACAATTAATCAAGTGCTCTTCTTAGAGCAGATAATGTCACAAGCTATTTCCTCCAATTTCTAATATAAATAATAAAAATCTTTTATGTTTTGTCTCAAATATAAACAAATCGTAATTATCTATATTTTATTTAATAAGACATTTTCTAAAATATCCTTTAATCATTAAGGCTAAAGAACTCTTTTTTTATGTTTGATGTCAAATTTTAATGAATGATAATTTAAAACAAATGTCTATTTTTGAATTAAAAATGACACAATTTAATAAAGTTAATTAATTATCTTAATAAATGTGAACTACGTCGTTTTTATTTATAATCAAGACAAAAATAAGTACAACTGACATACATGATGAGTGGAGTGCATGGAACCTTCTTAAGAAGCATTACCCAACTTAAATGTGATGGAATTGTCCTCATTGAGAGCTTAGACGTCAGCGGGGAAGAACTCCGAAATCATTTCATCGGCTCCTCCTCTCTTGCCGTCTATATCATGCGAGTTATAGCAGTCCTAGGGAATTTGTTCGGTGTCTCGACTGGCTTTCTCTAACCAAGATAGGATTTTGTCCGAAAAACTATTCCAATGGAGGGTAAAGTCAGCTACGTGAAATAAAGCTTGAGCCCTACCTAAAAATTTACTCCAACATTTCTCACTTGTCCGACTGTTGCCGAGCAGTTTTTGGATATCAAACGGACTACTCATGGTCACTTGGTGGAATTAGGAGAAGCTGTAGGTATTATTGCGGGCCAATCCATTGGAGAACCGGGCACTCAACTAACATTAAGAACTTTTCATACTGGCGGAGTATTTACTGGAGGTACTGCAGAACAGGTCATCTCATATAGAAAGAAAAGAGAAAGAAGAGCCGAAGCGTCCCAGAGAAAGAGATAACAGCCATGGTGCATTGCCTGAGGACGTGGAGGCACTACGAGCCTGATCATGTGAGATTTGTTAGGTCACTTGAAATTGTTTTGGGGCATCTTAGGAATTTTCAAAAGTTGGTGCATTTTTAAATTAAAAGGACCAAATTAAAGGATAAATTATTTTTAAGGGACTAAAATTGAGCTTTAATTTTATCTCATAATACAAAATTGAAATATCAATATTAATATGAGAAAATATGTTATATATTGACAATGTAAAATTATTTTACATGTCATTTAATTATAACCTACTATGTATGATAAGATTATTGATTTTTATGATAATCACTTTTGAGTTGTATAAAATAATATTATATTTTATAATTATGAAATTCTATCATTGATTATTGTTTATCATATGAAATAAATAGTAATTTTTGGTCAAGTATAATATCTTATTATTGTTTTAGCTTGATGATTTAAGACTTAAAAGGTGATATTTTTTTAATGGTCCAAGAAATAAGGAAAATCATAATTTAAACACTTGCATTACTAAACTTTAATTTTTTTTCTTAATTCTTTTCTATTTTGCTATAATCAGTGCACCTTTCATTAATTATAAAAAATACTTAAAAGTAATTAGACTTTTACAGGATCATATCAACCTTGTCATCTCACTGCATTGTGTCAAACGTGGCATATGATTCTTTATGCGACGAGAGTAACCCTTTTGCATTATAATTAGTTTTTCTTCAAATATCGACAGTAACTTTACCAAAAGCACAGAGGATAAGAAAGAATCTCTACATGAAAAAAAAAGGTATACGTGACATTTATTCTCTTTCATATATGCTTCTTGTCCAGGAAAAAATACAAATATAATTATAGTGAACTCTTTCTGCAATAAGAAATTTGCTCATTAATTACAAAAAAATAATAATCATAACTGGTGCATATATAGTTAAAAGTTAGCTAAATATCAAAGTGATACATACATATATATATATATATATATATATATATATATATATATAATATCTTAGCTAAACACATTATAGTTATAGATTAAGTACTACATAATTAGCCTTAGCTAAAAATGTAAATGTTTAAAATGCTAAATTACAATTTTAATTATTTTTAATTTTTATTTCACAATTTCGATTCCCTTATGTTTTTCTTCGGCAATTTAGTCCTAGCTCAATTTTTTTTAAAATGTATAATTTTAGTCTAATTCTTACTTTAGGATACATTGACCATTTCACTTATCAATTGACTATATTATTGTGTCAGTATTATGATGAGGCGGAAATTAATTTTTAACAATGAAAAAAATAATTCATTAATATATAAAAAGACAAAAGAAATAAAATATGTAAAATTGAGGATTGAGATTTTTTTATAACAAAAAAAATTCTAAAATATAAAAACTATATTGTAGAAAAAAATGAAAGACTAAAATTACAAATTAACAATTAAAGTATAATAGATAGTTATCACTTTACAAGTCTTTTTTATAGGATTGTGTATTTGTCTTAATTATTATTATTGGGCTTATCATACAATTATATGAGACTTGGAATATCCAAACTTGTAACCTTCACGTCCAAGATCTCCTATCCATCCTTGGAAGGGACATGTTGGAGATTTACATCGGCTAGTAATATTAGCAAATTGAAGCATATAAATGGGAACAAGTGAGCAATTCTAACCTTATAAATCAATTTTTCAGAAATAAACAATCTATAATATACTTAAGATAGGAGTGAGACATACAGAACAGCAGAAAGATGACTTGAAATTGGAATTAAAAGAAAGCGAGAGAGCGAGAGAAGAGGCTGAAGAAGGATGTAAATCTATGCTGTCCTTTGTATAGTTATTCAACTCTTATATATTATTACACACACATATATAATATATATGTAGGGGGTGATAATTTTGCATGAAAATCAATAGCCGCATGAGCGGAGATACTCCAGGAGAGTGTCAATTTCGTCCCCAGTAATGAGACCGTCGTTGTCGGCGTCAGCAAGTGTGAGACAACGGTTGGCTCTCCATGCAGGGAAGATGGCACCTAATTCCTTCAGAGCATTCTTCAGCTCATCCTTGTTATAGCAACCGTCCTTATCTCTATCTGCTTTTCTCAATGTTTTCATTATTTTGTCGACTCTGACGAAATCCACCTTATTAGGAGCCTTGCTTTGGTCAGGTGGGACAAAACATGAGTTGAGTTGAACGTTCACGAATATCATTCCGATCTCTCTCTCAAATCACTGCTGGGAAGGGATGAATGGCATTGCCCTATAGTCACCAAGAGCTAGGACGAGCGGAGTTAAATACTAACCATATGGATCGAATTGGATAGGATCGGGTTGAGTCATAAATATTACCTCCTTGGAAGTGGAATCAATTATAGGAAAGAGAAAGTTAACCCAACTGCTTATAAAATATTACTTTTACTTTTAAATCTCATGAAACTATTTTTACTTTGAAATCATTTTAAAATAAATATAATAATATATTAAAATTAAATTATTAATTTTTTTTACAAAATATTATTAAATTACTTATATAACCTTTTTTCCAAATATTTAACACGTGCATGGGACAGACTCAATAATGACATATTAATATAATTTTAATTATGATATAGACTACAATTTAATATCATTAATGAAAATATTAATTTTGCTCAAAATTATTTCTTCGATTTGTTAACATAACTTTCATATCAAAGACTTAATAATATTTATTTTTTATTTGAAATTCTATAAAATTATTTTCACTTGAAAATCATTTTCCACAAATATATAATAAATATATTAAAATTTATTTATTAAATATATTTATATTACAAAACTATTTTGAATTACTTATTTAATAACATCATAAATTAAATTAATTTTAATTTTTTATGATAAAATATACATATATATATATATATGTATATATATATATATATATCATTTACAGAAGATAATACTCTTTGATACCATTATGAACAAAAAATTATTTCTTCAAATATTTAACTAATAGCTTAGAGTATGTTAGTTGATATATATATATATATATATATATATATATATTGGATAGCAAAATATATGGTATTAATAGAAAGGTACAAGCTAGGGTTACCCAAACCCATATACAAATGTAGCTTGAAAAAAAACCAAGGTTATTGATAATTTAAGAGTACATAAACGGATAAACCTATAAATCCAACATAACCCACGGATGAGAAAAGATCAGATTACTTCCCTTCCCAAAGTAGCAAGAAAAAATATGCAGGCTACAACAGATTGAGAGTATATATTACTAGCATCATATTGTTTTACAAAATACCAAATAATTTGTTTATAATTAATAATAATTTTTCAATTTACACTTTGACGATGAGAATTTCTTTTTGTGTGAATACGTAATTTAGATTTTTAGAACAAATCCATATGTTCGGAATAGATGTATCTAGGGGTTAGTCATTTCAAAAGGAATTCTCCCTAGATACACAATACACATGGCATTCTATTTTATTTTATTTTTTCAAAATTGAATCAATTTTATAAGTTTAAAAAGATCTAAAGTTAGGAATTTTTCAATAGGTAATGTTGCTCCAATACTTAACCAAAGGGCAACTACGGTACCAATTAAAAAGATGGTGGTTGCTACTGGACGACAAATGGGTTTTGGAATTTATTAACATTCTCCAAAAATGGTACCATTGTTAGTAATCCCCTAGGTACCAAAACCATTAAAAGAACGCCCAATAACTTATTAGGCACTGTGCGAATTCACATCTTTCTTCCTTCGAAAGTAGTCTTGCGGGACTTGTATCGATTCACCCCCTCTCTAAAGAATTTTTTTTTTTTTTAAATACAGAATTTCAATCTGGGATATCCCACTTGAGAACAATTATCCTACAGCCAAGTTTGGTGACCACTAAATCAACCCTTGGATTACTTTGACAGTGTGCTATATAAGGTTATTAACGTATAACTTCATGGGTTCTAAATTTACATCTCCCTCTAGATAGTCTTGTTTATCGAGTTACCATTAAATTATTAAAATCAAAATTAAAAGGAGTTAATCATTGATATATTATACGTATAAATCCAACTTATCATTGATATATTATACGTAGAGATTCTTTAGCAACACAGCTTTTGTATGTGTTTTGCGGTTGTGGTTGGTTCTCAGGGAGTAAGAACTCTGATAAACTCTCACAATTGTATCCCTTTCGGTACTTCTTATACCCTTTAATGCATTTGTTGTCTGATAAAATAATATTTTTATTCTTCTAAAGTTGCATTAGTTAATTATTCTCATATCCCAGTCCAAATTGGACGTTTGTGTCAAATGTGACATATGATTCTTTTGATGGGGCGAGTCACCCATGCATTTTTATTATTATTAGCTTTTGTGTCCAAAATAACTTTACCGAAAGTACAGAGGATAAGAAAGAATCTCTATATTCAGCAAAACAAAAAGAAAAGAATCTCTATATGTCATAAAAAAATCACTATGATATGGTATGCATGACATTTAATCTTCATATATGCTTCTTGTTTGTTGGGGGGGGGGGGGGGGGGAGGATAAGCTGAGAGTGGAGGAAGAATAATTACAATGAACTCTTTTTACAAAAAGAAATCTGCTCATTATATCTACCATTTTTTTCTATCAGCAAATAACTTAGTGTGTGTGTATATATATATATATATATATATATATATATATATATATATATATATATTATAGGTACCAAAAACCCTATACAAAAAGTAACTTTACTGCAGCTATCCTTGTCTACCTTACACTACTGCCATAAACAAACAAGTATGAATGATGTTAAGAATAAGAGCTTTACGAGAGAGATGAAAAAACTGAACTTGAAGGAAAGATCTACAAGGCTGAATGATCAAGGATTCTTTAATTATTATTTTTTTCACAGCAAAGAAGGATAATATTATATATAAATCTGGTTTTTGTGACAAGTAGTTCCAATACACCAGATAAAGACAGATACATAAATAAAATCAATATCGATGTAACAGAATAAATATGCCCTCAACAACCTAAATAAACCGGATATGCAAATATATATATATATATATATATATATCCCCATGAAAATACAAAATATAATATCCCCTGGAAAAGAATAAGCTGGATAATATATAGCATATCTCTAACCACCCAAAATCAAAACCAGATTCCAGACCCTCGTGCCTTCCACGATTCTTATGCCCACAAATCAATGTCCCCTTCACGTAAGCTGCAACACACAATTTACTGGATCAATATACACCATCCATCCATGCAGGGAATAATCAAATCCCTTTAGTTTTGCTCTAAGCCAACTCCATATGATCTGTAATTGATTGCCTTCATGATCAAGGATTATTGATATATATCCACAAAGATTATCAAAGCAAGAATCGAAAAAAAAAAAGTGTAGTGATGGTGGCAGAGCTCCTAGAAAGGAACTTCGACATATATGATGTGAAATCCAGATCAATAATTAATGAGAAAAAAGTTTATACATTAACATTTTAAAATTATCTTATACAGTTGAATCATAACTCATTATATATATATATATATATATATATATATGATAAGTTTAATAATTTTTACCATAATTATTTTAAAGTTCATACAATCAATAATTTATAATTAAATAATAATATAAAGTGTTTGTTTTATGTTTTACACTATTAATACATAAACATTATTAAACTCTTAATTAATTATCCAAGGTTTGTGAGAGATAAGCCAATTCTCCTCAGCAATATAACTGAATCATATTAGAATAAATGATTTTGACTTAAATACAACTTTAGTCTTACAATTTGGCCAACCCACAATTTTGGTCTCCTATTTTAAAATAAAAATATTTTATTTTTTCATTTTATAAAATTCACAATCTAATCCTCATTTATAATTATATATATATATATATAATCAAATTATACTGATGTAACTTTGATAATTATTATATTATTTTATAATTTTTAATTAAATAATATTTTTTTAAAACTCACGATTGGATTGAAAATTCATTCATATAAATTACATATACAAAATTACATATTAATTCACGATCATTTCTTATCTTGTTAATATAAATTAAAATCGACTTAAAAAATAAAATACAACTACATATTATTGTTCATAGTGCTCAAAATCACTATCCACCACGATCACTTGAATTAAATCACGATCTTCAAACATAAATGATTACAAACAAATTAAGATTGAGACGTGTGAAATCACACTATCTTCAAAGACTTATCCGTGAAATGCGCAAGTCTCCCAGGATTTACCAAGCTCTTCTCAAATTAGTTTGGGACATTAGAACCAACAAATAATATACCTAAAAAGAGAATAGACCATACAGCTCAATCTTAAAAGAGGGGAAAACATCATTTTTATAGTTGAAAAATAGTCACATAAATCAATATAATAAAGATAATTAACTAAATAAGTAATTATTATATTTAAATGAGGTATCAAAATTAATTTAAAATAGGAATTATGACTAATTAAATGGTAAAAAAGTATGACAAAAATTGTCATTATATTAAAAAATATTCCAAAAGTTAAAAAATACACCAACATTACAAAAAATAAGCTAAGCGAGCCACATATATATATATATATATATATATATATATATATATATATTGTAGTTGTAAATAAACATAAATTAGCTTATACATTTTTTTAGAATCTCTTAAAAGTAACCACTAGATTATATAACATCATAATCATTTTTTTAATCTATAACAAATTGGCTCATCATATGCCAAAAGTTCCTAAACTTTTTTCTTCTACGACTTGAGTTATATGTTGGAGATAATGAGTTAATTAATGCTTCAACAAGAATCGTAGAAAGTACCATCCATGCATAGACACGACACCAAATCTGTTGAAATATCGGACAAGGAAAAAACAAATGATTTACAACCTCAGTTTCCTGGAAGCAAAAGAACATATGCTACCCCCTGTAGATTTATGACGATGATGTTTCTATGCACATCAGATATTTCCAGGTTGGTAACCTATTAAGAAGTAACCACCATGAAAATATCAGTATTTTCAAATGAGCTTTACACTTCCAAATTAAAAGTAATTAAAGACCACCAATTGTTAAAAATCGTTTTCCATACCCATGTATTAGCCTCGTTTTAATTGCTTCAGGACAACAGATCTTAGCATGTTAGAGAGTTGTAGCATATGTTCTTCTCAACCAAAGTGGAAAATTTTATTTAATCGGAAGGACTAAAAAATCATTTTTTTTTTAAATTTGAGGAACTAAAAGTTAAATATAAATTTTTGTTTGGTGATAAAAAAAATTCTAATTTGATAAACTAAAAATATAATTAAGTCTTTTTTTATGGATAACTTCTTTTTACCCAGTTTTTTATTTTACTTAAATTTATCTATGATCATCATTTAATCATTTCTATCTTTTAAGTTAAAGATATATACTTCAAATAAAGGTGATAAAGTATCTGAATATAGGAGAAAAAGGAGCTAATAGAATTGGGTTTTAATGTTAAGAAATGAATCATAGGCTCATTAATCATTACTATTTTTTAATTAAGTCGAAATATTTTAACTGAAGAGGTAATAAAGTATCTGCATGAGAAAGAAGAGTTATCAGGATTCAATCAATTGATTTTTAACATCTGGAAAGGGAATATATGCTCATTGGATTCATTAGGATTTGTTGCATTATATATATTTAACTTTTATAAGTAACGGATTGGAGTCCCTAAAATCCCACCCCCATCCCCCCCGACTCCCTTCACTTAATAAATAAAAAAAAAACTAAGATTGAAATTTGAAAATTGAGATTGTGAACTATATTTTTAAGTTGTTTTTTTTTTCTTTTGTTTCTTTTTTTCTTTAAAGAAAAAACTATACTTCTAAGCTTAGAAAAATCCTATTTATACCTGTTTTTGATTAAAAATCCTATTTATACCTGTTTTTAACTAAAACCATTTATTTTTGTTTATACTAAATTTGTTGTTAAGACACAGAGCAAACTTGTTTGGTACACGAGTATAGTGTAGTAAATTTTAGCTTTAAGCAATTTAAGTCATGTTTTGATTTGGTTAAATATTTTTTACTGTCAAGTACAATGTATTAAGAAATTTTCTGAAACTTTATTAATTATTTCTAATATGTAACAACCACTTTTTAGTAATTTCTTTCATTTTCAAAAATAAATAAATTAGTACTTCATTTTATTTTATTTTTTCTCACTACTATTTTAATTGATAGTTTTAATAGTTGTGCTTGAAATTATATTTGAATTAAATTGCATTAGTTAAAAGAAATCATATTAATTAAGTTTTAAAATATATGAATCTAAATAAATTAAAACTGTGTGAAAATTAAAATGAAAGTCAGGTATGAAAATTGTTACTTAACAAAAATAAGTATATTTAATTGTTGAATTTCTCTTATATTGGGCTTAGGAAGGTTACTTCTTCTTTTTAGAGTTATCCTTCCTACATCCGACATATTTTTAATACACCCAGCATATATTTTTTTTTATTTTCAACTTTACTCTCTTACGGATTTGACAATTCGTATGAGACATATGGATTGTCAATCCATATGACTCTTACAAATCGGTAATCCGTAAGAAGCTGAATGGTGTATGTTCTTATGAAACTTACGAATTACGAGAAGGACAAAATCGATATTACACTGTACATGCTGGATGTATTGGAAAAATGACTGGGTATAGAAAGTCAATCCCTTCTTTTTAATGGATTTTTACCTTGATCCATTCTGTCAGCAGCCCACGGTGTTAACTCCTATTCCTTTGCTTTTGGATGAGTGCTGCTATTTCCACTTCTATTAATGCTCTTTCCACCCGTATTTTTACAAAAACAAAATAGAAAGACATTTATACCTCTATCACTAATTTCCTATTCCCCTTCCCCTTCCTTTTCCCCACCCATTCTCACTCCCCACTTTCCTATTCCGGCATCCCCAGCCCCTTAGCTTCACTCTGTCTCCTTGACCCCATTTTTGTCACATTGCAACACTGCATCAAGAAGTTGGCCACCTTTCCTACACAAAGTTGCCAAAGCTCAGTCTTGTTGTTTGGAACAATTGAAAAAAAAGGTAAGTTTTTTCCCTCCAAAAATCCAAGATCCAATGGAAGTGCAATTCCATTTCATAAAACAATGAAATTGTGTTTTTTCAGTGTATTTAGTTTCTAATACACAACAAAATTATATATTTGCTATGTATCTGAAATCAAATTCACTGGATAAATGTAATTTCACAATGTATCTAGTTTTAAGTATAGAACAAAAATACATTTTCACTATGTATTTGAAACTACTAGAAATATAACATTTTGTTATGTATGTGTACTTTTTTATTTCTTTATTAATTTATTTGTTTGTTTATTACTTTAGTTAATTTAATTAATTTGAAATTTAGTATTTTTTAAAATTAAGTCTTAGTGGTATATGTTTAAATTATGTGAAAATTTAATTAGTTAATTAATTATTAAAATTGTATTTTATAGTTTCAGTTACTTTTTTATTATAAAACAATGTAATTAAATAATTAAATCAACTTATGGTTATTGGGATAGTAGTAGTATCTAATTTAATTGTGTTACAACTTAGAAGTACTTTTATTCAGTTAAGTAAAAAAGCATGCGCGTCAAGGATACTGTTCACGCGTCAATCAATCGTTAAAACTTGGCTTGATCAATTTGGAAGCCATTACAGCAATTGCTTCCTGCACCTCCATAATTACTTCCTATGCCTTTTTAACCTTCCAGAAAGCTAATTTTGGAATGTAATTTTACATTCTGGATTAGTCTTTCTGAAATGTAATCTGATATGCAAATTTTTACATTTCAGAATGGCTTATCAAGAATGTAAATTGCATTAGGTGCAGGAAGCAATTCAGAGATGCAGGAAGCACTTGTCAGCCATTACAGACCACTTCTAAAATTTCAATCCAATGGGTCACGGTACTATGTTTAATTATAGTCATTGATTTAAATTGTAAAAGGGAGTGGCAGTGTAGTGACTGTAGAAAGAAAAAGGATAACCCATGGTCTCCTTCGCCCACTTTTGTTGTTGGGAGTCTTCCTTAATTGTAAAATAAGTTGTTCGAAGTACATAGGACATGTTTGCATATAAGATTATAAGTATTTTTGAGATTTTTTTTACTGAAAATAACTCTATATTTTTAGTATAAAAGTTGTTAAAAGCACTTATTGCTTATATCCAATCAAACCTATATTCAAATAATTTTACTTGCATAATTATATGAGTTTGGTTTTATCATACGTCCTCCATGGTCATGTATTGTACTTTTCTCTCTTGATTTTTAATGAAATCTTTTTGATAGACTTTATTAATCAGTTTTATTGGGAGTGTCAACCTAGTTGGTATCACTAACTTTTCTAATTTCTAACCCACCTTGGTCTATAAAAAAAAAAAAAAAAAAGAAGATAATTTTGAAGGTAGAAAAATGAGACTTTTCTCTCCTCATGCCAGGTGGAAAATTGGCTCTATTCATTTAGCATTTGAAAACCAGGGGATTATAATATTAAATCACTCTCCTATCCTTGTGAACTAAAATAATCACCACACTATCAACAAAAGAATATTAGCATAATTTATAATCAAAATCCGGATTTTGCTTTAAACAGCAAGTTGATCGGATCAGATCCATTAAATTTGGGGATATCCAATTTGGTTGGATGGGAGAATTTTATTTTTATTCCCCGAAGGAAAAGTTCACTTTCAACACATACAAGAAAATAAATTAATGCTAGATTCCCAGGATTCAAAGTCAAGCTACCATGGTTTTTATGTGGCTTCGCCCAAGAAATTTTGATGATGTTGTGGTTGTAACGTTTAAGTCAATAAATGGAAAGATGTCAGGAGCTGTGTCTTATAGTTGTTGTGTATTCCTTTTCCTTGTCTACACGATAGAAATGTTTTCTATAGAGATTGTGCTTTAAGATCCTCAATGGATGCAAGTTTAGATGTAGCCATAGGTAAGAGGACATAACCATTAACCGCTAAAATCAATTTCAATTAAAGAGAGTGATGGAATTTCATTATGAAGTGTGTCAAGAAGTAAAATCTGGGTTCCTACAATCCTACTCTTGTATGTGCAGTTTCTTTATTTTGGAAATGTTTAAATATCTTTTAGGTCAGTAATTTTTTATTTTTTTTGTCTTTGTAAAATTATTTTATTTTTATTTTTAGTACTTGTAAATTATGTTTATTTTATTTTTAATTCTTAAAGTATTTTAGATAATATTTTGGATTATGAAAAATGTTATCTAAAACACTGTAAAAATGAAAAATAAAACAAATATAATTTACAAAAACTAAAAAATAGTTTTATAAGAATAAAAAGAAAAATAAATAAATTACAAGAACTAAAAAAATATTTAATCCTTTTAAAAACAGCCGTATCCTTCTTCTTGAATCCTACTTCTATCGTTATCATGATATTTGGAAGTTATATTTAATACCATTTATATAAAGTATTATGAAGATTCACACGATGATTTATAGGAAGATAAAACATGACTATTTATCATTGTATAAATTTTGTAAAAATTTATGCATAAATATATAAGATGGAGTCACAAGCGTTTTACAGTGGAAATATTCTTAAATGTTTTTAAAATTATTATTATTGCACGTGGGAATTTGCCTATTTACTGTTTGCTTAGTGCTATTCACCAAATTTGTTTTATGAATTGCACGGGCCTGACTTGGCACTCTTCTCTATCGTTTAATTTGTTGCATATAGGCTATATAAATTATGTACTAATATTTTTTTTGTTGGAAAGAAGTTGTTTCCTAAATTATTGCAGCTTTTTATTTTATTTTTTTTCCAAATTACATATATATTTCATGAGAGATAATTAGTTAAATAAAACCATTATAAATAACAAAATTATTCTTTTAAATATTTAATATAGTTACATATTTAAAACTTGAACTCAATCACTTGTTAATCTAAAATAATAGTTGTAGCCTATTTAATTATAGACTATTAGTTTACTTAAAACCTTAATATGAAATATACTTTTTTAAATGAATTAATATTCATGTAAAAGCAAGTCAAGCCTTGTAAAATGGCCAAAAAGGTCCAAACTTAGACTATAAAATTATAAAGTAAGTTAAATCAGGCTTAGGTAAGACCTAGCTAACTAGGGAGGATTTATTTTCATCCCTAGTGAGAGAAATATAAAATGAAAGGTTTAAATATATTAAATATTATAAACAATTTTGATATATTTGCAGAAACATGTGTTTGAGTCATAATTTTTCCTTTCTTTTCGGGGGATGGTTGGGTTGGGCAGGGTTTTATGGTTAAAGGAAGATTGTCATAATTGATTCACCTCCCTTTCAAAAGTATTGGGTCATCGATGAATTGCTTCACTCCTTGCATGTTTTATTTGGGGGAAAAAAATGAACACCTTCTAGCTAGGAGAGTAAAGTAATGTATCATGGTCCTATAAGATTCATAGTTGACCTAAATCGTGTTCTATTTTGTTGTTGAGGTTGGGAAGGAACGAAGGGTAGTGTATCCATTTGGTTGGCCTGGGCCCACTTGAGTTAGTCCAATCGTCAAAAGGATTATGTGGGAACAAAAATGTGATAGTCTACCATTCTCATTGTTGTACCCCGTGCAAAATATGTTCTCAAATAGTTTAATTTGTACAGTTATGATATTCTGACGTGCAACCTAGAAAAATATATTTTATGTACCAACAACAATCAGCATAATAACCAAACGGACTGTATAATAATAATATATCAGAAATTATTAGTGGAGCTAGTTTCACAGTGTAGTTTGTGAACAAATAACTCTGAACTTTCTTTGCATGTAGGAATCAAAATTGACAGGGCAACCGATTAGGTGTTGGTGAGCCTGCTCAACTGCCCTTAAATTTCTTTCCAATTTTTTTTTATATTTCTATGCTCCAATGAATTATTGAGATTTCTGTTTTACTACTCTATTAATCCTCCCTTCTGGTTCAGAAATGATTAAGGGACAAGAGAAAAAGTAATTAATGTGTCATTTTTGTCATTTGGTATTTTTGTCTAGAAATATTTATAGGTGTCAACTAAACCTGAAATATAAGCAAAGCAATTTTTGCTTCCATTCTTTATAATCTCTTGCAAAAGGAAATGAATCCTCAAGGAAGGACAAATGGAGCTACATAAATGGCCTTTCTTGCTTTGAGTATCACTCATAATTCTCTAACAACTCCTTCCAAATCCTTGGCACTCGAACTAATCATCATATTTAACCACTACTTGATCTAAATTTCCTAGAGGGGAATTCATTTTGTTGGGTTGGTAACCCCATCTATTTGCGGAAACGAGTAAATCTGTGAAGAAATGGGAAAATATAGAAGCAGAATAATATCACCCAGAGAACACAAAACGATTTTAACGTGGAAAACCCTCTCAATGTGAGGAGTAAAACCACGGGACACTAGTCCAGAAAACATCCACTATGAAAGTAGGATTACAAATATAATCTCTCTAGTACTAGACTAGAGGTATACCCACAAATACATCACCCACTAAGGATGGCTTACTAATTTTATCTCTCACTAGGAGGATTTATTTTACCAATATGGTGGAACTCTCTCTCTCTTCCAAAGAGGAACTCTCTCACTCTCTTCAAAGAGGAACTCTCTCATTTTCTTATTTTCATCTGAGAAAAACACTCAGGATTACTCACACTCGGATGCCTCTCGGATCTACATCCTTCCTCTTCTTCTGCTTCTACTTGAACGAATGAACGTTTCCTCTATTTATAGAGGCTGAAGCGCACAGTAACTAAAAGAAAAAACAAACCTGCTTTCGGTGCTATGCGCAGTTTTTCAAAGTGCACAGTAAAGTGCACAGTAAATTCTAAATTTTCTTTGCGTGCGTTTTTCTTCTTTCTCCTGCGACTGCTTTTCTTCTTCACAGTGGCCCACGCGTTTTGAAAATTTCTCCTCTCCGTCTGTCAAGGAGGAAAAATGCCAACACATTTACATATATAGTCCAGGCCCCCTCCTCCATTTAAGGCACTGTTGTTTTTCCTAACGTTATTTCTCAAGGGATGGATGTTTCGAGTCTTCAAAAGTTGGTGAAGACAGCACCATCTAAAGCATTGGTCATCAGAATCAACTTGGTCTGTCTTGCCATCTTTCTCGTCGTTTATGCGACCCTTCTTCTCCGTCCATCTTCGTCGGTCTATTTTGAGAATGCAGCCTCCCTTGTCCGGTGCTCCTTGCGCGAGTGCCATCACAAGGTAAGGTGAGCCTACTCTTATGTAATCCTCTTCTCTATGTGTGCTTTGCTTATGGTACAAGTTAGTATATATGTTTAATTTTTCATAGACAAAATCTATATTAATGAGAGTATATACAAAATTACAAATCCTCCTTAGGATGATCTGCTAGTGCTTGGGAACTACTTGAATAGCTGTGACTGGATAAAACTGTTTTAAGTTTATGCCTGTTCAGTAGTTCTCTAAGTAGGTTTGAACATATCGTAAAAAACAAAGAGAAGGGAAAAACTTTAATTTTTTTATGGTAAAAAATTCATTTATATCTGTTATTTCACAAGAAAAAAAGGTATAAAGTTCAATCAATCTCTTTGTTCTAGTTCTACAGAGTCTAACCCCGAAAAGGGTTGCCTTGGACATCCTGCTCGGTAGTTTTAGAGTGTCTCCTCATTCTTCCATTTTATACGCACAAAAATATAAGTGAATTGCTCACTTTAGCCGAATTAGATCGACGACATTTTTCAACAACAAAAGTTTTATTTTTTCATTAGGTGAAATTGATTACATGGATCACACGATTGACATTGTTTGTCTCAACAACAACAACAACAACAACAAAAAAATCATATAAATATTTGTTTCTAGTGTTTTCATAAGTTTTATGCATGTGTAAGTATGTTTGTTGTATAACTTGTATATGATCTTCAAACTTGTAGGGAGAAAAAAGCATAACGATGAAAGCAGTGCTGGAGGAACCACAGCGGAAATCAAGGAGGCCAAAGGAGAACGCGACTAAGATAGAGGTGCCTAGCTTCTTTGGCGAAATGGGGAAAGGAATGAAGATAGGAATGGTGAACATGCAAGAAGATGATGTGAGTGAATGGAGCACCCTTGGAGAAACAAGCCAAGTTTATTTTGAGAGGGTGTCACAGTTTTTCAATTGGACAGATTTATTTCCCGAATGGATAGATGAAGAGGAAGAGACCGATGTTCCATCATGCCCTGAGATATCAATGCCGGAATTCGCAGCATATGATGGCATGGACGTGATCGTGGCCAAGTTACCTTGCAAGTACCCCGAAGAAGGGTGGGGAAGAGACGTTTTCAGGTCGAGTAATGATACATGAACCCTTAATTTAATTGACACTTTTCTTTTTTATCTATCAATCTCTTTCTTTCACATCATATCACTTGTCGTACTATATAAACTTCTTTCTCTTCTATCTTTATGATCTCTCTTTAGATGTCTAATAGCGCATAGGTGTTCATGCATGATCACTTTTTTCAGGTTACAAGTTCATCTCATTGCGGCAAATTTGGCAGTGAAGAAGGGAAAGAGGGATTGGAATTGGAAGACAAAAGTGGTTTTGTGGAGCAAGTGTAGGCCAATGCTGGAGCTGTTTCGGTGCAACGATTTGGTTAAGCAGGAAAATGAGTGGTGGTATTATGAGGTTGATGTAAAGAGGTTGGAGCAGAAGGTTTCTTTGCCTGTTGGGTCCTGCAATTTGGCTCTGCCTCTGTGGGAACAAGGTTAGCGCTTTTACACATTTAAATTAATGTTCATGTTTTTGGCTTACTTGAATCAAGAAAAGGTGAAATCAAGTGACTAGTAATTATTAATTAAAGTTAGTTAAAACGATCAATTGACTAATGGGAATTAAATAAGATAATTGGAAAGTTTTCTGTTTCTGGTTTTCCATATAAGTTTTGCGCATTGTAACATGCTATTATGCAAAAAAAGTAGTTATTACCACTCTATCCACTGAGCTACAGGCGCTCATATATCACTATAAAACAAATGGCTTTTTATTTCTAGTTATTAACATAAGTAGTTTTGTGTTGAGTTATCGGAAAAAAAAAGAAAAGAAAAAAAAAGTAGTCTTATGTTATAGGTGAAGTTTATGAATTAGCTGATACCTCACATCGAGTATAACTAACAACTTTTTAAAATTGTTTTTCAAGACATGAATATCAACGCAGACCATCAAGTAGATCCTTACCAATTATTTTTATATCTTCCCCTTGAAGCAAGGTTTTAGCCTTTTAGGTGACGTTTCTGGTAAAATGAAGATACATGTTAGAGTATTTATAAATATGTATTTATTTTATTTTAGGTTTTATTTTTATTTTATTTTTTCCATATAGTATTTCTTTTCTAATATGTTTGTCAAAATTTCATACTCAATTTTTCCGGTACTTTAAACAAAGTTATTTCTTTTAATCTTAAATTTGGATCATCATTAGCAATCGTCCGGTGAAATATATAGGCGAATTTGAAAAAAAGTTAGGTTCAACGTAATGTATGTTTTTTTTCAATCAAGCAGTGTAGTTATTTTTTTTTTTTTTTTATCATTTTGAAACGCATGAACGACGTTTGGAGCTGTGCAAACTACAAATCAAACATGTACTAACCGTTAATCATATGTATTTGGTTTACTATGGAAGTGGTTGTTGATTGTCCATACGTTATTCTGTTTGAAAGGAGTAAAGAACGATCAAAATTATAGTACAATAAGCTTCTTAATTTTAGCATTTTTTTTGTGCTTATCAATATTGATAACCACCACATTATTTTATTTGATGTGAACTAACCACTAGGACGGCTACCTAGATCAATCTTTCTTCTAAAAACTAATGTTAGTTGTCTATATATATTGCCTTGTCATGATAATAGTTTACTTTTAGGGTAGCATGAATATATTTTTTTTCTCAATGCATGCTTGTTAGTTGCTATAATATCCTCAATTTCCTTGCGTACCAGAAGTATCGTATTTTAAGAAACCCTTGCCTTGCATTACAATCAAAGTTAGTTACCATTTAGCTTTCAACTTTTCATGCACTGAATATTTTGATAAAATCATAATAAGATTTTAATTATAACCGCATCAAAGGCTCAAACATATATTCCCTCGTAGGAATTAAGGAAAATGACCTGCATATACATTATTTATTTTCTACACCAGCTATTTTCATACCAGTTAAAATCACATAATTATAAAATTTGAGAGATTAAAATCGTATAATTACAATAATTAATAGTTAAATATTCAAATAATACAATTAGAATATGAAAAATTTAAAAATAACACATTTATAATATCTGAAAGACTCAATTAAGTGTTGTAAAAGTAACTGACCCAACCCATGAATTTTGGTTTCATTTTTTCAGGGATCGACAAGGTGTACGACACATCGAAGCTGGAACAAAGCGTTGAAAGCGAAGCACGAGCGAAACGTGAGGCCTATGCAACAGTGCTCCACTCCTCAGAAGGCTACGTGTGCGGCGCAATAACCCTAGCACAAACCCTCCTCCAAACCGGAACCAAGCGCGACCTGGTGCTCCTCCTGGACAGCTCCATCTCCGTCGCGAAGCGCCGCGCCCTCGAACTCTCAGGATGGAAGATCCGACTCATCACCCGGATCCGAAACCCGCGCGCCGAGAACGGCACTTACAACGAGTATAACTACAGCAAGTTTCGTTTATGGCAGCTAACCGATTATGAGAGAGTGATCTTCATTGATGCCGACATCATCGTCCTCCGCAACCTTGATATTCTCTTCCACTTCCCGCAGATGTCTGCTACTGGGAATGACCAGTCCATCTTCAACTCCGGCATCATGGTCATCGAACCCTCCAACTGCACCTTCGACGTTCTCATGTCGCGCCGCCACGAGGTCATCTCCTACAACGGGTACAGAAACTTTCCGTCATATTTTTACATTAAGAATAATATGATATTTTTATTATAGTAAAAAAATAAAATTGGAAAAAATAAAATTTTCACTTCCTTCCTGAAAATATTTTTGTGAGAAACTGTCATAAAACATCATTTAAGCAATATTAATTTCTTAAAATGGATACCAAACATGAAAAATTAATTAAGATTCTTAATCTAAGATTCACATGAAAATAAAAATTTCTCTCCAACCAAAAGTCTCCTAAAAAATGGAATTTAAAAAAATATTATTAAAAAAATTAAATTTAAAAAATATTAAGAAATCTAATTTACTTAAATACGTTACATAAATTATTGTAAATGCCTTATACTTGAAATTAAAATCCTGTTAATTAAAAAAAAGAAAAAAATTTAACTGAGCGCATAAATTATTATAAATTTTGTTCACAATTTGCATTTAGTCTAATTAATTACATCATGAACTTTCATATTTTAGTCTTTATAGGAACTATTCTTTTTATGTTTTGATTCCCGTCGTTAATTTTTCAGTGGTGTGTAAAATTGTGACGTAAGTGAAGCATGTATCGGCCTGAAAGATAAAAAGTTGTTCATATAATTAAGGATTAAAATCTCTAGATTTTGTTGTTTTTATTATTCTGCCACTAATTTTCGTTTTGAATATTTGTTGTAGTGGCGATCAGGGGTACCTAAATGAGATCTTCGTGTGGTGGCACAGGCTTCCACGGCGGGTGAACTACTTAAAGAACTTCTGGGCCAACACGACGATAGAGGCGGGTAGGAAGAACGCAATGTTTGCGGCGGAGCCGCCGAAGCTCTACGCGATTCACTACCTAGGGCTGAAGCCATGGCATTGTTACAAGGACTACGACTGCAACTGGGACGTGGAGGATCAGAGGGTGTACGCGAGCGACGTGGCGCATCGACGGTGGTGGAAGGTGCACGATGCCATGGACGAGAACTTGCAGAAACTGTGTAGGTTGACGAGGCAACGAAGGATGGAGTTGAACTGGGAAAGGAGAAAGGCTGGGAAATTAGGGTTGCCAGATATGCATTGGAAGATCAATGTCACGGATCCTAGAAGAGCTGGCTCGATGTTGATTGGTTAATTAGATTATAATTATACCATGCACATTCTTTTTTTTTTTTTTTTTATCTTTTGTAATTTTGATTTGGGGTTTTTTGTTTATGTTTTAATTCATGATTATTTTTTTACGTACAGAGACATTTGTGGAGAGGTTTAATCTCCATGCAGTTTATTTATTTGTTGAATAGGGTATAGCATTAGATGGTTAGCCAATAACCCATTATTGAAACGGGAATAATAAAAATAAATTCACAATTTTATTTTTATCGATCAATTGTTAATTTATTAATGAAAAAAATTCAAATTCACAATTTTTTCTTCTTCTTTAAACTATCAGCTAATTTTATAACTTATTCTCTAGAATTTAATACTTAAAGATTTATATCATGACTAAGTGACATCTCGATAATTGAGATACCACAAATTTTGTTGAGTAATCATTAACATCTAGACATAATTTTTTAATGACAAGTCCTTACATCATGAGATAACGATATAAAAAGTTTTATACTTGATCAACTATATTATTTTTTTTTTTGGTAAAAAAAACTATATTTTGTTTATATTCAACTTTTAAAATAATAATGACTAGATGACTTTGTGAATTCGTAAACCAGCAAAAAAATTATTTATGAAGATCAATCACCCATATGACCACCTCCACAGGTAACACGTAGTGTTTGGAATGATTATTACCTTTATGAATAATGAACAAACTTCAAGTTAATTTTTATTGTGTGATCACCCATCACCATCGTTCCCAATTTTCCAGATCAACAACTCAAAAAATGATTAGATATGGTGGAAAGCAAAGAATCTGATGAAACGATAAAATGATGGGTTTGTCTGGTGAAAGGATTGGTTGAGCAAACCCATTTATAGGTTTACCTACTAAAAAATAAAAGCCCGAAAACATCTAATTGGGCCACTTTTTTTCCAACCCAAAGAAATAGACGTTGTGTTGGACAAAGTCAACAAATTTTATATATTCATATTAGGTAAGGAAATCCATAATATTATTTTATTTTAAATAAGGTAAATTGTACTAGTACTTTCCTGTGGTAGTTAATAAGCTCAAATATTTCTACCGAAATTTCTTGATTTGTAAATATAGTCTTTTCATCTATTTTATATGATTGCAGTTTTAGTTTTTAACATATAGAGAGAGATTATATAATGGATAATTGTGTTTGTCCTCTTGTTCTTCTTTACCAAATTAAAATGTAATAAAATTCTATTTTTTGTTTTTTGTTTAAATCAATTTTTGGGAAATTTCTAATCAGTAATTTTAAAAAATATACTATAGAAATAAATTTTATTTCAATAATCTTTACTCCTTAGAATAAATTAACCTTAAATTTTATTGATTAAGAGATACCATTGATAAAAGAATCCAACTTTCCATCCAAATTAATTACGAAGCTGTATTAATTGAGTCAACTCAATATTTTTTGAGAATATAATTCCTCCTTCTATATGTTTACCGATGTGTATTTTCATCCATGATTTAAGTTAATATCTACCAGCTTTCTTCTATCCAAATTTTCAGTGATTGTTTGTTCATTTGTGTTTGTCATTCTTTTAATTTAATTAAAAACAAAAAAAATAAAATTAATCAATTATATCTTCATTTCTGTATCAATGGAATAATTAATTGGTTGTGTATAGTTATTAAAACGCAATCCTAATGAAGAGGATACTTTGTTTTTGAAAGGAAATGAAAAGAGGATACGTGTCACGTGTCGTCATCTCCTGAGTCACGTCCACCCTGAGCGTGATTGAGCTCCCAGTCATGTCTCCCCCAGGCGTGATTGAACACGTCTACCATATACGTGTTTGATTGTTATATATTTGTAAATAGTTTCAGAACTATAATATTTTCGTAATTTTTATTAAAATTGTTATATTTTAATATTTTTTTCCCATGAAACCAATATTGCTGCAAATCTTTTTACAATAACACTTTTGGTAGTAACATATAGTAACATTTTTGTCGCGACAATATGAGTCGATGAGTACTTCTTTTAGCCACATTAAAATTTAACAACAACAAATACGTTGCAAAAACCATAAACTGTGTTTCCAAGAGAAACTGGGCAGTTTTTGAACCAATTCTTAATTAACATGGAAATAAAAATGGCTTGGTTAAAAGGCTTAAGCCCGTGTAATAAAATGTAAGTTGATCATATTGTTTTTTTTTTACTTAATGCAGGTTTTTTTTAAGGGTTAAACTCCATATTATTTGTTAAATAAATTAAAACAAAACAGGCTAAAAATAAGACAGCCCTAAGTTCTCCGATAGGCCACATACGTAGCTTATACGAAATTGATTGTGTGAATTGCTAAACTTAGATTGATTTTTTCGGGCTTAGTTTAACTCGAACAAGAAAAACCTTTGTAACAGCATATTCTTACCTAATAGAGGCAAAGAACCTCAACACTTTTCCCATCCTTAAAAACATAATTAAAATGATAAATCCTACACAACCAAACCATCTATAGAACGGTCAATTTTTTCCCCCACAAAAAAGTAACTCTCTGAAACACTACCAAATAAGAAATATAAATACTTCTTTTTTCAAGCAGAAATTCAAACCTTAATTTGTTAAACATGGAAGATTTAATGCCTTCTGTTATACTCAATTTCCATTCGTAGCAAAACATTCAAAAGATGACAACATCAAAATTGCATAATTGAAGCTTCACCAGGTATCATCAGACGGTGATCCTTGTACGTATGAATGGAACCAACGGATGACATTTTGTCTCATATGAGTTGGACTGTTTCCAACCGTTGGGCCCAACGGGAAAATTACACTGCCACTCCATGCTACGTGTGCCACACGCAAACCATGCCATGCTAATGCTACCATTAATTCCTCTAATTTGTTATTGATCAACAGTTCATAGCATTTGCATCACTACATCATTATCATAACTCCTTGCTGAAAGTCGTGCAATTGGTTTGATATTTAGATTTTTTAATAAAATATTTGAAGTTTATCCTTGATTTAAATGTAAAATCTTAATTAAAAATATTATTTTATTCTAAAATAGATCGGTTCAGTGAAAATAAAATTAGTTGTGAATTAAATAAAAAATTTCAGATATATTTTGTCATAACAATATTTTTATCATAATTCCTTTAATCTACTACTATTTTCCTCTGGTATTAGAGGATTCAAGTATTCAACACCTTAGTTTTGATTTTTTTTTAAAATAATGTTATGTGAAAATTTTCTACTAAAACATGAGTATTTCTGTAAAATCTCCATTCAATTAAACGATAAGATAGATAGAAATTTGAATACTTCCGCTGGAACATTACATAGTATTTGCAGTGACGTGTTGATTAAGACATTTGATTTGTCAATTGACTTTGTGTCGTGCTACGGCATTTAACACTAGCACACGTCCATACATAGTAATTAATATGTAATTATATACTTTCCTTTACCAACATTTTTACATGCGACATTACTAATAAAATACTAGGATGATGGGATTAAAAAAACACATGCTGATGACATTTAACAGAAAATAATAGTTAACATGTTTTTTCTCTCAAGATAATTATTAAGTAATAAAAAAATATAAAAAATATTTAATAAAAATATCGGAAGTTATAACTTTTAAGCAAAAAGAAAAAGAAAGAAAAAAGAAAAAACTATTTAAAATATCAAATTGATAAGTAAAAATATATAAATTTAAATCCAACAGTAGAGGACAAGTTCATCGTTCAAGTGGAAAATTAAATAAGATTATCTTTTTTTTATAAAGAAAAAATAATTACTTCATTTCATTTATAATGTACGAAAAGATATAATTTGAAATATTATCAAAAATTTGGATTTTGGAACTAGCATGAGATCCTATCATCCTAGCCAAGACATGAGCAACATAATTTGCTTGTCTAGCTAGGACTGAAACTCATCATTGAGTTTGGTATAGAAGAAAGAAGGATTCTACATTTAGATAGAATACAATGGAAATCTAGAGAGCCTCTAATAACATTTTTAACTCCATCTACCACTGCTTTACAATCAAGTTCAAAGATAACATTTGTGGAGTTGAGGTGTTTCGCCCACAAAAGTGGTTGAAACAAATCCAAGCCTCAACCTCTCTTGGATTAGGCAGACCTTGGTAACACATTGTTCTTGCCTTGATGAAGTTGCTTTGGTCTCCTCGTAAACTAGTTCCCACTGCAAAACAATTTATTTCTTTGAAGAGCATTGTATCTACGTTAATTTTAACAAAACCATCCCTCGGCTTTTGCCAAACATCAGCGATATTGGTGGGACTATGATGGTCAAGGTTTGGTGCAGACTTTCTTGCACATCTCCATTCATGATGATACTGGTTGGTAATGCTTATAGATATGTGTGGCCCTACTTGTCTATCTTCCCAGACTTTGTCATTTTGTCGGATCCAAATGCTCCATAGGGTTATAACGAGTTTGATTGCATACTCAGCTGATAGATTCTAGAGTAACTCAAAGAAAAGACTTGCAACGAATTAACCTCTACTTGTGTTGCAACAAGCGCATAGATTGGTACATTGAACACCATGGATTTGCAAACGATCTATTGTAAGAATGCAATTTCTGAGTAGTCTCCAAAGAAAATGCTTAACTTTGGGTGGCGCATTGAGGCTTCAGATCCTCCTCTAGTTTCTGGGAACCTTCATGTCATCTCTTGGGAACATAGACTCCACCAAATAATGATAAGTTGATCTTATAGTGTATGAACCATCACTGCTATATCTCTATATCATTCCATCATTAGCATCAACATTCAAAATAGGCATGGAGAGAATTACCTTTATGTCTTCCTAGTTGAAAATTTGCTAGATTAAGTTCATTCTCCAAGAAGCTTGCTCGTGGTCTAGAATGGTGATTATTGTGAGTTGCTCGAGACAATCGATAGTGTTGGACTACAAGTGTGAGATGAAGTCCTACATTGTGTAAGAATGAGAAGATTGAACACTATATAAGTGAATGAAAGACCCATAAATTTCAGCCTTAATATTTTGAGTTAAAGTGTGGTATCAAGTTCACTTATGTGATTGCTTAAGACCTATTGGTTTAAATCTCTCCAATATTTATCCCCTTGGTTACATTGTGATCGACCTTGAGGTTTGATGGGTTGTTAAGCCATATGTTGATGAGTTTACCATTTCCTAATCTCCAATTTACTCCTTCCTTAATCAACACCTGTGAAGCGTGGATACTACTACGCCATACAAGGCTTGAATTATGCTCCAATTGGGCTTCCAAGAAACCGTTTTCTGGAAAATATTTAGCTTTGAATATTCTTGTTAACATAGCATCATGATCAGTGGAGAATTTCCACCCAAGCTTCCTTAGCATTGTAAGGTTGAAACCATGGAGATCACAAAAACCCATACCATCATGCTCCTTCTTCATTGTCATCTTTTCCCAAGTCATATAGGTGATACCTCTGGAATTTCCATTTTTAGAACCCCACCAAAAACTATTCATTGTTTTTGAAAGTTGGACCTTCAAAGTGGCTAATAAAAGAAATACACTCATACAATATGAAGGTATAACTTGAACACAAGATTTGATGATAATCCTTTACCCGCTTTTGACAAGTGCTTTTCTAGCCAATGATTGATTCTACTCCAAAGTCTGTCCTTCAACACACTAAACAATGGTCTCTTTCTCCTCGTAATGATAAAAGGCAAACCTAGGTACTTTCCTTTGCCAATTTGATTAAAAACATCAAGAAAGGATGATAAATTGTGCCTTAGGTTCGGAGGAGTGTTAGTGCCGAAAAAACTTCTGATTTGTTGAAGTTTATCAATTGGCTAGATGCTTTGCCATATGTATCAAGAATGACTCTCAAAGTGTCAACTTCCTTTTCATTGCATTACAAAAAAAAAAAAAAAAAAAATCCCTCTACACACTAGCTGATTTGAGTAGAGATAAAAGTCTTTCAGTATATATGGTGAAAAGTTAGCATGATAATGGGTTACTCTATTTAAGGTCTCTCCAAGAAGAAATAGATCCTACAACATCCCTATTAATCAAGACAAAATATTGAACTGTTTCCAAGTATAACTTCATCCAAATAAGATTATCTCCTAATGTAAATAAAATACGTCAAATCATATAATTTAACGTAACTATTTTTGGTACTATACATCATATATAAATGTTTAAAAGAGAACGAAATACTAAAATGATAGCATACACACAATCCATTTATTTATACAAATAATTTTAAGTAATTAACACTACTACATATGTGAATTTAACAACATTTTTTTCTTAACACTTAATAAAAATGTTACTAAAAGTCTTTGTTCACATTCAAAAAATGTTGTTAAATTATAAATAAATGTTAATAATATAATTTTACCATATTTTATCAAATGTTAGGTATAGTTCATGTTGTTAAAGCCTAAAAAATTGTCAAAAAAATTTAACAATATGAATTATATACAACATTTGATAAATATTGTAAAAATATATTAATAATATTTATTCATAATTTTACGATTTTTTTAATGTGGTAAAAAAATTTTAGTAATATTTTTATTAAGTGTTAGATAAAAAAAAGTTACTAAAAATCACATTTTAGTAATTTAAGGAAATATACCATAATATAATAAATAAATAAGGAATCTAAAATATTTAAACGTATGATTAAGATATTACTATTTAATATTTCAACATAAAATAATAAAAATATTAAACTTTTGATTATAAATTCCTCAAAAGTATTTGCTTGATATTTTTCTTTTTTAATATATATATATATATATATATATATGGTGGGTGTACCACCTCAATTATTGGCTGGCATGGTGGAATGATGCGAAGACCAAAACAACCCTTGTCTTAATAATAATAATAATAATAATAATAATAATAATAATAATAATAATAATAATAATAATAATAATAACTAGCGTAACTGCGTAAGATAGAGACTGTAACTACCACTTGTATGTCTATTTTTTTTTTAAAAATAATCAAAATAAGAACAACTATATAACGTATTAACGTAACGGTGTTTAAAAAAATAAAAAATAAAAATATAGGTAGTAATGTTATGTTACCTTATTTTGTTTTCATGATTCTGAGGGTGAATTTTCCCGTATAGAAATAGACAAAAGAGACGGAGCTGTAAAATCACACCATCTACAAATACTAATAGGATTACAATAATAAAATCTTATCTTATTATTAAGTGAGATTGATTAGATAGATGATATTATTAGACACAATTAAAAAAATAAAAATAAAATCAGAAGTATTATTAAATTCGAGATCTTTCTGGATAATTTTGTTCTTTTTTACAGAGCTAAAAAAACAAACTAATAGGATTAAAACACATGAAATAAAAGATGAATGTTTATTTATTTTGTTGTTGTTTTTAAAATAAAAAGTCTTATGTTTGAAATTGATAGGGAGAGGGAGAGAAAGAACACAGAGTGGACCTTGTTTGTGTTACAAGGTAGGCTCCACTAACTGTTCACCCTTTCTTGACCCTTTCCCGTTTTTTCTTCCCTTCTAAATTTATCTCCAACTTTTCCTCCCATAGTTTATTTTTGCATAATCTAATTTTAATTTCCATTGTCTTTCCTCCTCAAAATTATTTTCACTCATCATTAATATCTCCTAACTCTCAATCATCAGTTTCGTTTCTGCTTAATCAGGGTATGTTCCTCTCTCTCTTGTTACCTTTTCTTTCTGTTTTCTTTTTGCTTCTTCCTTTTTCAACGCACCATGTTATTTTCTTAATCTGTTTTGTTCCCTGTCTTTGAAACCCTCCTTGGACCTTGAATTCCTCCCCTATCCACTCTTTGCATTTCCATGAAGATTCATTTATTATTATAAAGTCTTATGGTCATAATAACTTTCCTGGTTTGCTAAGTTTGGATTAATAGTTATGAATTCTAGCTGGGGCTGGATATAATTATTTCCATTTATATTAGAGAGGAATCAAAACTTAGAGATATTTATGATATCTATTTCCAATATTTGGACTTTTGCATAAGCTTTTGTTTCTATTTTTTCCATTGATATATACATATATATCAGAAGATTTTTCAAATTTCGACAATCTAGTTAGAAATTGGTGGAACTTGGTGCGGTGATGCATAACCTTGAACATGTCCAATCGTTGTTTCCTAGTATGGTTAACAATTGAAAGCTGACATATTTTCCTTCAGAAGGTTAGCCACTGCAAATGGTGTGATGTAAAAGTGTGAATTGTTTTAGATAGAGGAGAGTTATCCTGGCTTCCAATATAGATATGAACTTGCTTTTGTGTAATTGTACCTGATGCTTGGTATTTATTTTCTAATTTCTATAGTAATTATTACTTTAAAATTTTAATTCTATACCTAGATATTTTGTCCTCTAATTTTGATTTCAAGTCAACGTGTCTGCGGAGGGAAGAACTATTGGCTTTTCATGCATCATAAGATTCTGTATTTCTTTCATTGATTGATGTTCAAACTAATTACTGTAACTTTAGAATGTTTCGTTTCATATATGTCATTCTATTCTGGCTTATTTTGTGGGGAAATTAGAATTCTTCATGAAGAAATTTTGTATCGGTCCTCTGAACAATGTGAAAAAGTAATAGAGAGCCTTGTTTAGTTTTTCAGGCAAATTGCGTATGGTTGGTGAGAAAACATGAATTAATTGATATACATACATACTACTTTTTCTAGGATGCACTCATCCCCCTTAAATTTGAAACCTCTACATGGTCAATATTGGTCATCTTTTTATTTCTGACTCTAATTGAATTTACTGAAAAGGTTATTATACAGGCAACAACAGTTTACATTTTTTCACTGATTGATTTTCTTTATTACTCACCTTTTAGATCCTTTAGCACTTCCAAATGGAGGATGTTGATGACAAGCCGCCACCGCCAGAACCCTCTTCAATAAGTGCTGAATTGAAGCCACAGGCAGAAACCAATGAAGAAAATCCTGAAGTGATAAACCCATCCAATAGTCAGTCTTCCATTGAAGCTCCTATCAACCAAATTAGTAACAATAATAATAGAATGGATTCTGGCACTCATTTTGATGGAACAGAACAAAGCCACCAGGGAGCCACAGCTGCAGATTCCGAACGAGGGCCTTCGAAAGAAGATATCTATAACAGGCAGCAGGATGGTGTTTCTACTGCCACTGCTAGCAGTGATGTTGATAATTCGATGAATCTCTCAACTTCCTATTCTGAAACAAAAGATTTGCAGACCAGCCCCATAGAACTAATAACAGAACCACCTCAAATTAAGCTTACTGATGTTCCCGTAGATAATTCAGCTTCAACTCCAAACATTACAGTTCATGTAACAGAACAAAGCGACCAGGGAACCATGTCTGCAGAGTCTGAAGCTGGAGCTTTAGAAGATATCTCAGACAGGCAGCTGCATGGTGGTGATGTTGATAATCAGATGGAACTCTCGACTTCCTCTTCTGAGGAAAAAGAGTTGCAGAATGACCATAAAGAACTAAAGATCGATCCATCTCAAACCAAGGATACTGATGTTGCTGTAGGAGCTGTTGGTTCACCTGCTGGCGTTGCTGGCAATGGTGCTGATAATCAGATAAATCTCTTGGATTCTCCTTCTGAAAAAATCGAGCTGCAAAATGACCACAAAGAACTAAAGATAAAACTGCCTCAAACCAAGATTGCTGATGTGTATAGAGGAGCTGTTGATTCACCTGCTGGCAGTGATGATAATCAAACAAAACTCTTGGCTTCCTCTTCCGAAAAAATAGACTTGCAGAATGACCAGAAGGAACTAAAGAGAGATACGTCTCTGACCAATATTTGTGATGTTGCTGTGGGATCTGTTGACTCGCCTACTTATGCAAAGCAGATTGCTGCAAGAAGAGGCCTTATTGATACAGCAGCTCCATTTGAATCCGTCAAACAAGCTGTTTCCAAGTTTGGAGGCATTGTGGATTGGAAGGCTCATAGAGTCCAGACCGTGGAGGTATATCTGTCTTGCATTTATTTCCATTTAATTTAAATTTTTGTAATCCTATTACTTCACTTCCTCCTGAGGGAAAATTTCTTTTTGGATGTTTTGATATCTTTTTAGAGACGAGCGAAATATCCGTTAGATGACAGGCTATGAGAAAAATGCTGAGATATGAGAAAAAAGGATGAGAACAGCACCCTTCATTATTGTTTTTGATTACAAACTGCAGTTATAAACGTTAAGAAGCAATAACCAATGCTGAAAGGTTGCTTTGATGGCCGTTTTCTTGTCAATGTTAATGATAACAATGTCAAACTCATTATCTGCTGAGTCAAGCCACAATTTCATATAGCAAATCATACCTTTTGGGATGACTTGAAGAAGGGGCATGCACACTTTAATCAGAAAATACGGAAGTATTTTCTGTATATTATTTTTTCCGTCGATTCTAGATGTGCGGCGTATAATCCCAAGATTTTGTTGCAAGATTTTATTCATAACCTTTTCCCTTTGTTTTTATCTAATATTTGCTTATGAACTCATTTGGCAAGGAGCTAAGTGTATTCTATATCTCATTTTTGTGAAAATTATTATAATATAGAGTTAATATCTTAGAATGCTTTTTATAAGACATCTCAAATTTTATTACCATGAATTTTGTGATTATGGAAGTAAAAATACTCCTGCTTCCACTATAAAGTAGTTGCAGTGCTCAAATACATTTCATTGATTTGTATTTTATGATTTTTCATGTTTATCTTTTGGACAGAAACAAAGTAGGAACCAAACTATAGGTATTTTTTGCACAATTTCTTGTGTCCTTTCTGTGTAATTTTTTTTTTTTTTATCCTTGCAATACAAAGTAGAGCAATGTTGATTTGCCTTCCATGCTTGCTTCCTTCCAACAACGATGACAACAACAACGAAAAGTAAATTATTGATCCATCACCATTATACTTTGTCAAAAGCCAAATATTTTTTCTTAAAAGCTGGAAGATAATTTATTTATACTAATGAGTAATGACTATGGTAGGTTCATCTGCTGGAATTGCATTTAACTTTAGTTTTTGTCTGAGTATACAGAGACGCAAGCATGTAGAATATGAACTTGCTAAGGCACAGCAGGAGATCCCGGAGTGCAGAAAACAATCAGTGGTTGCTGAGCAAGCAAAAATGCAAGTACTGCAGGAGCTGGATAGCACTAAGAGACTAATAGAAGAACTAAAACTTAACCTAGAGAGGGCGCAAACCGAAGAGCATCAGGCAAGACAGGACTCAGAACTTGCAAAGCTTAGAGTGGAAGAGATGGAGCAAGGTATTGCAGACGACTCTAGCATTGCAGCCCGGGCACAGCTGGAGGTAGCTAAAGCTAGGTACACATCTGCTATTACAGAGTTAACATCTGTAAAAGAGGAGTTGGAAGGATTGCGTGGCGAATATGCAACATTAGATGTTGAAAAAGATGAAGCTATTATGACAGCTGAAGGCGCTGTTGCTTCATCGAAGCAAGTGGAGAAGATAGTGGAAGACTTGACCATTGAGCTGATTGCCACAAAGGAGGCATTGGAAATTGCGCATGCCGCACACATGGAAGCGGAGGAACACAGAATAGGAACAGTCATGGCAAGAGATCAAGACTCTCTCAATTGGGAAAAGGAACTTAAACAAGCAGAAGAAGAAATCCAGAGTCTCAACCAGAAAATTTTGTCTGCTAAGGATCTCAAATCTAAATTGAACACAGCCTCTGCTTTGCTGCTTGACTTGAAAGCTGAATTAAATGCTTATATGGAATCAATGCCTAACCATGAAGGTGACGAAGATGGAGTCTCAAAAGGAGAGCTAGAGAAACCAGAGAAGAAGACACACAATGAAATACAAGAAGCAGTTGCATCAGCCAAAAAGGAACTTGAGGAAGTGAAGCTTAACATAGAGAAAGCTACCACTGAGGTAAATTACTTAAAAGTGGCCGCGGCATCATTAAAATCAGAACTTGAAAATGAGAAATCATCTTTTGCCTCCATCAGGCAAAGAGAGGGAATGGCATCCATTACAGTTGCATCTCTTGAAGCAGAACTGGACAACACCAGATCAGAAATGGTTTTGGTTCTGATGAAGGAAAAAGAAGGCAGAGAGAAAATCGCTGAGCTACCGAAGAAACTACAGCAAGCAGTTGAAGAGGCTAATCAGGCCAACTTGCTTGCTCAAGTGGCTCACGAAGAGTTGCGACGAATAAAGGAGGAGGCGGAGCAAGCAAAGGCTGGTGCAAGTACAATGCAAAGCAAATTACTTGCAGCTCAAAAGGAGATTGAGGCCGCCAGGGCTTCTGAAAGGTTGGCAATAGCAGCAAGTAAAGCATTGCAAGAGAGTGAATCATCATCTAGGAACAACAATGAATTGGATTCATCCTCTTGGGTGACACTTTCGGTGGAGGAGTACTACAATCTCAGCAAACAAGCACATGACGCAGAAGAGCAAGCGAATACGAGGGTTGCAGCTGCTAATTCTGAAATTGAGATAGCTAGGGAGTCTGAATTGAAAACCTTGGAGAAGCTGAATGATGTGAATGGAGAGATGGCTGCTAGAAGGGAATCTCTGAAGATTGCAATGGATAAAGCTGAAAAGGCAAGGGAGGGAAAGTTAGGCGTAGAGCAAGAACTAAGAAAATGGAGGGCTGAACACGAGCAACAACGAAGAAATGCCGGTGAATCAGGCCAAAGAGGAGTGGTGAAGCAGAGTAGTAAAAATCCCGATGTTAGTTTTGAAAGACACAAGGAAGCAAATAACACCATTGACCAAAGTCGTAGTGGACCAATTCCTGCACGTTACTTTTCCACTCCAAAGTCTTTTTCCCATTCAAACAGTGTAGCATCCGCAGATGCAAAAACTGGAAAGAAGAAGAAGAAGTCATTTTTCCCATGGGTTTTGATGTTCTTTGGAAAAAAAAAGACGCATTCGACGCATTAAGTGTAAGCCCTATTGAAAGTATATGCATTGTAATGCTGCTGCAGTTATCTGAACATCTCATCCTTTCGGAGATTATTCAAAATTATACCATACTTGTACATGTTAGTGATTACTGTATGTATGGTTGATTGCATTATACATTGATACTCCATGTCACAGAGGATTGTGAGTGTTCTCCAACTCACCGCTTTATGAGAATTGAGAACATAAAAATAAGTTCTTCATCCCTGGTGAGAAGAAAAAATAAGATGATTGCTGTATTGTGTATAGGCTTCTGATATATTGAACCTCGGCTTTTGTAAAGATAATGTGTGAGATTTGATATCAAATCAAATAAAATTTTTTGAGCTTGAGATTTGGAGTATTATGAATGGAGTGTGTGCATATTGGAAACATGTTATCCAACTGAGCTGGTTACAGTATAAGTTTCTAATGCATGGAAAATATCATATGAAGGCCAAAGTCACTTCTTTAAAATGAAATTTGCAGATTAAACGTTAAATCCTGAGTCTTCAACTTTTTAGTATGCCTTGTGAACTACTAAACTAAAATGATGGTAATTATCCTATAATCATTGCTTTATTTTTGCAAATAAAATTTGAAGTTGACCAAATTTATGCCTCTTAATAATTTTGATGCCCAGTTGAACCCCTACAGCACACACGCATGTTTATCAGTTCATCCGCATGTGTGATTGAGTGATAGTATTTTATATCTTAATACAAAGAGAGAGAGAGAAATGGTGAAACCTAAAACAGTATGGCGGAAGAAGAGAAAGAAGGGAAAAGAGAAATGCAAAGGAATAGGAAACAGAGTGAAGTAAGAAACTGGTCCATTTTTTTATCGGCAAAGAAAATACTTACATATATGATAAAATGCACACGAAGTGCCACAACAGATATATTAAAGGCTGATTGTTCAGCATGAAGCAAAAAACCAAGCATCTTAGAATATACATGAAATGATGCATATGCCAAGATACAAGGCTGTGACACTGACCAACACCAAGGAATGATATCCCCCAAACAAACAAACATGCCAACCAAAGTGATTATATAACAGATCGTGTATTAAAGCGCAACCCCCACGGTAACTGATGATCCTCCACGCGAGTTATAAGACCAGAGATGCACATCATGGGGTCTGATTCTCACTCAAAAAATCTGCAAGAGAAATCCTTTTCCTTAGCTCTCAACCATTTCCACGAGACAAGTTTTATAGTATCCAACTATTGGGCAATCGAGGGAAGTAAAACACCGGGGAGATTTTTATCAATAAGTCATAAACAATACTTAAGTAAATTTGATATCGTACTTTAATCCAAAATCTCAAGACTCAGGTTTATGGGTCTTGTTCTCTCTTAGATGATGCTCAACCTTCTCATTGTTATCCGATTTAAGACTTTACCTCATATTTGTACTTCAATAATTTATCTTCAAGTGTGAGTCTCTTCCACATGATAACTTCTTCCTTGAGCAGAAGTCATTTTTAGTCACGAGTATTCCATGGTGACCCTTGGAATTTAACCATGGCTGTCTCGGCTCGTTTAGTCATTGCTGCCAACATGCTCTAGTATCTTGCACCGCCGCAACAGCGAGAACCGTTGTCTGGTCTTTATGCATGCACTCACTAGTCAAGAAGGCTTTCGATACAAAGGATTCCTATGTCCATGTATCCAACATCGTCATTTTACTTGTTTAAACCGATCACCACGTCAAACCATAAACAATAATACCAATTGTTTAGAAAATCCAAGAGAATAAATAACAGAAAAATTTTCACAAATAGATCGCAGAACAAACTACATAATATCTAGAATTTTGTTGTCAAAGATAACTTCATTCCTATGTTTACAAATGGACCAAATTGTAGCTACCCAAATTGCCCACCATGCACGTCTCTTGGATTTGCCACACCTTCTAGCACATTATTAATGTTGCCAAAAGTGGGTGGAAGGACAAGATGGCAAAGATGTCAAGAACCCTTCCCAACGATAATTATTGACCCAAACAGCATAAGAAAACCTGCATGTGAAGAGACTTGTTCATGTTTTTGTTTTTGTGTGCATGGTGTGCATATGCTTCAATTCTATTTTATTTTATATATGGTCCTTTATAGGCATTCTTCAGCCTTGGGGTACCTTAATTAATTTTCAAAGTGATTAATTGTGTAATATATGTGGTGTAGGGTAATGTGTTGAGAAGTGATTTGATAGTGGAATGAGGGTATTCTGAGCAACAACGTTAACGAGAGCTAAGATATATAGCTCAAGTGGGGCAAAAGAACCTAAATAATACAAATTAAATAAAAAATTACGCATTTGGGGCCGTTTCAAAACTATTTACGCATTTGGGGCAGTGGAAACCGCCCAGAATTGGGCAGCACTGGAACCGCCCAATTCCAGGCTGTACCAAGGGGGTAGAACCGCCTGGTTTTGGGCGGTTCCAGTACTGCCCAATTCTGGGCGGTTTCCACTCTATATAAACCCCAAAATTTCACTATTCACATACACCAGCTTCTCTCTAAAAGCTCTGCCTTCTCTCTAAAAGTTCTGCCTTCTCTCTAAAGATTTTGCGTTGGGTTTTAAGGCGATTTATCTCAGTATCGAATATCTGCCAACAAGTAAGTTAATTTATTAATTATATATTTTATTTAATTTTTTATTATGCATTTAATTTAATTTTTATTATGCGTTTAATTTAATTATTTATTTTGTTGATTTGTAAATTTGTTAGAGCCATGTTATTTATTTGATGTTGTAGAAAAATGTTAGTTTATAGATTATAGGATTTAGTTTAATTTAGGGTTTAGTGGTAATGCGTTAAACTTCAATAATTTTAGGTTTATAGGATTGTAGAAAATCCGCAACCCTA
>PYAF01000241.1:215627-229784 GCA_007407185.1 Glycine tomentella
TAACTAAACCCTAAACATTATGTAAATTCAATTGAACAAAACCCTACTTAGAAAAACCCTAACTCGTAACCCTAATTCAATTGAACAAAACACTAATTCATAATCCCTAATTCGTAATCGTTAACCCTAAACTAAAGTCACTAAATTATCAACTAAACTAAATCATACAACCTAACTTTTTTCTACAACATCAAATAACTAATATGGCTCTAACAAATTTAAAATTCAACAACATAATATATTAAATAATACTCATAAGTTAAATAAATTAACTTACCTGTTGGCAAAGAGAGGTCAGACAAAAGCTTTAGAGAGATGTCCGAGAAAAAAAATTTAGAGAGAGAAGGCGCAACAGGTTATGTCTGAAAAAACCAAAACGGGGGGATTTAAAGCAGCTGGAACCGCCCAGAATTGGGCAGCACTGGAGCCGCCCAAAACCAGGCGGTTCTGCCCCCCTAGAACCGCCTGGTTTTGGGCGGCTCCAGTGCTGCCCAATTCTGGGCGGTTCCAGCTGCCCCAGATTGGTAAATAGTTTGAAAACCGCCCCAAATGCGTAATTTTTTATTTAATTTGTATTATTTAGGTTCTTTTGCCGCTCAAGTGGGGATGCGAGTAGAATCTTCTTTTTTATTTATTTTTTCATCAAACAAATGGTAATTGTTAGTTTTTATTGAAAAGTTAATGAAATGGGTTCGAATCTGTAACTCTTTTGCTCTCTCCTTCTCCCTTTAACTGCCAAGCTAACTTTAATTTATATATCCGGATGTGAGTGAAATATGAATTGGTTTGAGTGGGAAAGGGTTAACTTAGGTGGTGTAAGTCTTGGTATGCTGCAGTGATTCGATCGTAGTTTTGGATCAGAGAAGCAAGTGGCCAGTATAAAGTAGTAACTAGTAAATGATCATCGCTGCTTATCAAGGTGGGGACTCTAATTACTTGTGTGTTCGGTTTGGAAAGACATTTTCGTTATTCTTTCCACCATACAGCAGTGTCTGTTTACTGTTTAGAGTGTGCATGGAACATGCTCCTATCCAACCATTTGTAATTAATATGTTTAGACTCTGAATGCAAGATGGAATTCTTGGCTAAATAAATGATACTTCGCTTGTCACAATTGACCATATATTTATGCTATTTCCTACCTTGCACTAGAATTTATACATAGCATATCTTCACAAGCTTCATATGATGCAATATATTTTGCTTTGTGGTACATAATGCAACACGTGTAATGAGAAGTTTTGAGGCCATGATACAACTCTCCCTACAAATGTAATTAAATATCCTATTGATAGTGCCTCTCAAATATTTTATATTATTATTCGTTTGAATAGCCAATTAACATTAGATTTCCAATTATCGCTAAATTATTTACGCTTTTTTTCTTTATAATAGTGAAAATTAAAGGAAACTATACTCATAATCGTACCAAGACATTTGGAAAGATTAATAGAAATTACTCAAAAAATTACTGCATACATCTGAATTGTAAATAGTTTTAATTTATCTTATCAAAATTACTCAACTAATACTTCGACACCAAGGAATCTCTCTATCCAGGAAGGCATGCCCACCAAACTAGATTTGGATGATAATGAATTGAAGAAACATAAGTATATACTATAATATCAATTGTAATTATAATGCGATTATTAATGATTTTATCAAGTAAATTATGTTTGTATGCATGTGTGGATTAAGTACAAAAAAAATGGATTTTCCGACGGATAAATTTCGTCGATAAGTTAACAAGTCAGTAGGAAAAATGAAATTTCCGACAAAATTCTGACGGACTAAAATCCATCGGTAAAGTGGTTATCGGAAATTTTAATCGATGAATTTTTTCGTCCGTTGGTAATGACCTGTGGAAAATTTTTGACAGATAATTCCGTCGAAAATACACGTATGAACATTATAACTACTATAACAAGCGTTTTCTACGTCGGCTCGAAAACCGTCTTTGAACTTGGTGTCGTGGAAAGTCAACACCTTCTAAGACGATTTTACAAATAACCGTCTTAGAATGTCATTTTAAATAAAAATAAAAAATTGAAGATTCTAAGACGGTTTTTCGCATAACCGTCTTGAAATGTGTTTTTTTTAAAAAAAATCAAATTCATGGAAACTAGTTTGTCCACTATTACATAACGGAAAAAAAGTAACTATCAAAGGAGTCTAGACATTGACCCTTGAGAATACCCATTAGTAACATTTTGTTTGTTATCGAAATTTGTAACACTACAATGAGTACATATATGTTCTAGCCTATCTATTTTTGTATAATCCTATAAAAGTTGTGAATAAAATTATCCTATACACAAAGAATAGTTTATGACAAACAGGAAATATTCCTTATTGTAAAATATTCACCCAATTTTTTTTTGTAATTTACTCCGTCCTTCGTCTAAACTGGTTAATGTTTAAGGTTTTTGAATTCAAATTAAAAAATAATTACTACTATAGGACAACACTATTCGAGTAATTTAATTTATTAAAATATTTAACTCTCTTTCTTAATTTTTATAATGCATTATTAAGTATTCTAGGGAAAAAAAATATTTATTTATGGAATAAAATTGAAATAAATTTTTTAATATTTTATTGAAACTGAAAACATTAATGAAATATAAATTTTTATTTTTAAATGCTAAAACATTAATCAATTAGCAACGAGGGAGTAATAAATGGAGTCACTCCCACACGGTATAGTCTTGGCCAGTGGTAGCAACGCTGAAATTTGAGGGAATAGGATTTCCAAGGGCCTTCTTTGGCCCTATCTTCACGATGATCTTGTCGCCTATCTTTGCAACATAAAGGTCAGCCTCAGCTGCCAGAATATTCACTCTGCTTTTCTCATTGATCCCATTCTTCAACCTTATGCCACTCAATTTGGTTATCTCCTCCTTCAAGCCCCATTCTAAGAAGTGATCGTAGAACTGCATAACAAGAAATAATTACAGTAATAAAATGATAGAAAAAAGAACTAACAACCTCATCCAAGTAGCTGTTAGACTATTGATATAATAAAATAATTAGTTGGAAGTTATTATAATTTAAATTTAAGTTATAGATAATTTAATAAATAAGAATTTGTTATTTCTCTGTTATATATATATATATATATATATATATATATTTTCCTGTGTACTCACAAATAATTGTGAATAAAATCTTGTTATTTCATCTTTTGATATGGTATGATATCATAGAGTCAAGAGTTTAAAAACTAAATCGATATTTATCTTTTTTTTTCCCCCCATGATTACTTTATTACTTCTAATCTACCCATTAAATTTAGTCTCTACTAATTACTAAATGACTCATCTTCTTAAAGCCAAAACTTCTTGGCTATGTAATGAGGATCATCATGTTCTCCATCCGAAATCAACCATGATGGTTAAGCCTTCTTCTTTCTACTTTTTTAGGTGGTTAAGTCATTTGTTTATATCTTTTAGGTGGTTAAGCCATTTTGCTTTCTTTAGGTGGTTAAGTTTTTTTTTTTTTTTTTTTTTTTTTGCTTTTACCTTTTTAGGTGATTAAGGCTTTTTGTTTTTGCCTTTTAGATGGTTAAGCCTTTTTGTTTATGCCTTTTAGGTGGTTAAACCATCTTATTGCTTATGCCTTTTTAGGTGGTTAAGTCTTTTTGCTAGCTTATGCCTTATGATGCTTAAGCATGATTACTTTACTTTTGCCTTATGGTGATTAAACGTGTTTGCTTTTACTTAATAGTTAAGTTTGTGTTTGTTGACTTTGATCGACATGCGAACCTTCTCACCAAAGATCTTACATTTTTGCGTTACAAAGTTCTAATGAACAAGATTTGTGTTGTCTTCGCTGCCACCATCTTGTGGGAGCGTGTTAGACTATTGATACGATAGAACAATTAATTACAAGTTGTTACAAATCAAATTCAAGTTATAGATAATTTAGTAGATGATCTAATGTTTGTTATTCCTCTATAATATATATATATATATATATATATATATATATATATTGTGCACTCGATTAAATGTGAATAAAATAATTGTTATTCTATCTTTCAATACTAACAAATCAAAATACCAAACCATACTTTTCCTACTTAATTATATGCATTTTTAAGCAAAAGCGTGACATGCACAGTATGATAACAATAGATCCCAACTAGGTTGACACCCATTGTTACCCTAGATCACTACATATATTAACCAAAAAATATAGAAAAAGGCATGAAAAACAAGCATGGGGACATGTCCAAACCCATGACGAAGACAACTATTAAGCCATAGTTTGGTAGGTGAATCATTTTCCTAATGTACTCTTTTGAAACAAAAGAGGGTGGGAAATCCTACCTGATAGAAATTCAAGATGGAGTGTGCATGAATAAGAAGCTATCAAATCCGCCCAAGTATATATTGTCTTCTCTAAAAATGTGACCAACCAAGAAGTTAATCCTCCTATTTCTAAGCTTCCAAGAAACTAAATCAAAAATCTTGAAAGCCTAACGCCCCTTGAGATTATATCAACATCTTTTTAAACTTAAAAAAAAAAATATACTAATACTGCTTGAGTTTTCTTGAAACCGTACATAACTCCATGTTTTTTAACATTTATTTATAGAAACCATCTTATAAGAGTACACGGTGTAATATGTTTCGTCGGTAACAAATAGGGTCAGCACAAGCCTTAAGGATGTCATTGTAATGTATTTTAAACAAATAAGAGGTCAGTGTAAGAATAAAAAATAGAGAAGTATTAGGATAAATTTAACAAAATTTCGTATAATGTAGTGTAATTTATTCAAAAAATATATTAAAAATTAAAAGGGGGTTGGAAAAAATAGTACCATTGTTGGGGTGCCAGGATGTGTTAGAATGTAAGCATATCCTTGCATGACTTTATCAGATGGGAATGGCCAAAGTTTCTGAGTGGAACCAGTATCATGGTTGTCAACAAAGGTTACTGCATTTTCTGGTTACACACCAATCATTCCAGGAGGCTTGCCATTTGAATCCTTCAACCTCCAAAATTGCCCTTGCACAGCAGCTTGAAGAATTCCTTTTGTTGTGAAATCGAAGGCAGTGACAGCCCCACCAGCAGATTCAACCCAATTCACCAGTGCCCCACGATGACCGTCATAGTTATCAATTGAGAGAGAATCCCATTTCTCTCCAACTGCAAAATCTGGCCTAGTTTGTTCCACGTAAATTTTGGTAATGCTGGGGGCATAGCCCTTCACAAAATCAAACCTCCAACCATCAAAACCAATTTCAGTTTTGAGCCAATTCATCCATTCAGACAACTCTCTTTGCACCTGTGGATTGAGATGGTCAATGTCCGATGCAGGATCATAGCCCTCACCACTGTCAAGGTTTTCAGTGCCATCAGAATAAGCAGTGTCATCTTTGCAAATGAAAGATGGACCCCAATCTAGACGAGCATCTGGTGTGCCACCTTCAAAGATGCAATATATTCCTCTTCCATCTTTTCTCTCTGCAGTTCTGTGGTTTATGACTATGTCAGCTAGGCATTTTATTCCCTTTTTCATGGAAATCTGCAATTAGGAACTTCAGTTCATCCTTGGTTCCATACTTTGATGCATCAAGATCATATAGCCTTCCTGGAAGATACCCTAGATTCAAAAGTGACAAATTGAAATTTAATACTCAGTTTATTTGAACATATGATTGGCAAAATTATGGTTCAAATCTGTTTTAATCGCTGTCGTTGGTTACCAAGTAACTCTAGGTTCTCTAAAACTATTGGCAATTGTGAAACTTCCAAAAAATTTTAAAAGTACATTGTTCTTGTGATTGTTTTAGACAATTTTTGTGGCAGTTTCAAAGAACTTAGAGCTAACAAAGTTACTTGGTAACTAACCCAGTAAGAATTAAAACAAACAAAAAATTGCTTGTATAGGGAATAAAACTCAAGTGTAGGAAACAAAAGAGTAATTAATCTATATATTATATTGAGTGAAGCAGGTAGAGAGATGAACCTTGAGGACCAACAGATTGAGAGGGAGGAGGAAACCAAACATGGGTAGTTCCGGCGTTTGCAAGGTCAGGAATGGTGTTCTTCAGCGAGTTGTACCACCCCCCTTTGCTACTTGATTCCCAGTTGAACCCCTGCATGTGACAACATTTATATATATCATATTCATGCAAAGTTAACAATTAGAAATGTAAGTTATTGTTTGTTAAGTGAGAGTGTGTGTGTGTGTGTGTGTGTGTGTGTGTGTTGTGTGCATCTGTATGGGTCAAATTCAAAGAATAAGGGATATGAAACCTGAAACAACGTGGCAGGGGAAGCCAAAAGGGGGAAGAGGGTAAGGAAAACACAGAAAAGGCTGAGCTGAGGCTGGGAATCCATAACTTGGATTCTGTTTTTGAGGGCACATTGAACTATGCTCCTTCATAAAATTAGTTTTTAAAATGTTTTTATTTTATTTTATAATTATTACATTTGTTAAGCTTAGTTGTTCTTTTTACTCCCGACTTTTTAACTTTTGGAAAATTTTATCTTAATAAATTAATTTGATATATTTCTTATGACTAGGATTTTAAATATCGGTTCGCGACCATGATTTGGGTCGTAATCAAAATTTTTTAATTGTTTATTATCACAATTGGGATCATATTAATTGTATTTGTTCACAATTTGTCAGATATCAATAAACACAACGAAATCTTAATACGACTGCGACCAATATTTAAAACCTTGCTTATAACCATTAAGTTTGTATTGAATGATAATAGGTGTATGTGAGGTAATTTAAATTACGAATATAAATTGAAGGTCTTCCACAAAATACGTTAGGTAGTATCATGTAACCACGACGGATTGTTACAATTGCATAAAAGGCGAACAGACGACATTCCAAAGCGAAAATGAAGAATCGGCCTTTGCTCCAAATTTGGCAAGATGATCAGTACAGAAAATAACTTCTCAGTAGGAGTGAACGAAAGTGATATTCCAATCAAATTTTCTGAATAATCGAATCTTTTCCCCCAGAGGATTATAAGCATCAGTAGAAACAGTCCCAATATTATTAACTAAGTCAATTGCATTGCTTGCTGCAGTCAGATTCACACATGAGGTTATTGACACCCTTTGATCAAGCAAGAGTAATTTTGGAAGGAACCATTGGTTGTTTCATTGTTTGATTCAGATCTAGAGAAGAGTAACACCAAGTTTTCTGCATTTCTAAATTCTGCGTACTTGTGCTGGTAGTAATGAGTCAAATTCTTCAGGGAGAAAAACAGTTCAAATGTACTAAATACCTAAATCATCAAGGACTCTGGTATGGCTCTAATTCACATAAAAATCTCAGCAATATAGATGACATCCAATTGTTCTTGGAAAGAAATCGATTTAGCAATATGGAAGCCAGAAAATCTGGTATGGCTCTAATTCACATAAAAATCTCAGCAACTTGACGATATCTTTCCTTCATATTACAAAGTTCAATGCGTAGGTAGAGATTAAAAACATATTTAAACCAAAAAATAAAATATAAAAGCAAAAAAAAAAAAAAAAAAAAAAAAGCAGATTATAAGCTTTGAAATTATCTTTTATGATAATAAGGAAGATTTGTATTCGGCAAACTGGTGAATTAAACCGAGTATGAAATCATCTTATACTATAGATATGGGTAGTTTAAGATAAACATGAAACATTCCTTATTGACTTAATATAATGTAATAAACTGAGTCACTCCCACACGGCATAGTCTTGGCCAGAGGTAGCAACGTGGAAATTTGGGGGAATAAGGTTTCCAAGGTCCATCATTGGCCCTATCTTCACGATGATCTTGTTGTCTATCTTTGCAACATAAAGGTCAGCATTAGCTGCCAGAATATTCACACTGCTTTTCTCATTGATCCCATGCTTCACCCTTATGCTACTCAATTTGGCAATCTGCTCCTTCAAGCCCCAATCAAAGAAATGATCGTAGAACTGCATAACAAGAAAGAATAACAACAATAAGAGGAACAATTAAAGAAAAAAGAACCTCATCCCACAAGCAAAGCAAAGTAGCAAACCATCATACTTTTCCTACTCAATTATATCGACATCTTTTAAATTATAAGAAATTAAAGCAAATTATAATGACACCCCTTAAGATTTCTTGAGATCGTACATGATTTCATGTTTCTTAATGCTTATAGTAACCTTCTTGCAAGAGTACACGACATAATGTGTGTTTTGTAAGCAATAGAGTGTCAATGTGATATTTAAGAGGTGTCAGTGTAATGTATTTTAAACAAATAAGAGGTCAGTGTCCGGCTAAAAAAGATAAAAGTATCAAGAGAAATTTGACAAAACTTTATAGGTGTTAGTGTAATTTAGTCCAACAAAAATATATTCAGAAAGTTTTTTTTTTTAGAGAAAAAATATATTGAAAGGTAAAAAGGGTTGGAGAATAGTACTATTGATGGGGTGCCAGGATGTGTTAGAATGTAAGCATATCCTTGCATGACTTTATCAGATGGGAATGGCCAAATTCTCTGAGTGGAACCAGTATCATGGTTGTCAATAAATGTTACTGCATTTTCTGGTTTCACACCAATCATTCCAGAAGGCTTGCCATTTGAATCCTTCAACCTCCAAAGTTGCCCTTGCACAGCAGCTTGAAGAATTCCTTTTGTTGTGAAATCGAAGGCAGTGACAGCCCCACCAGCAGATTCAACCCAATTCACCAGTGCCCCACGATGACCGTCATAGTTATCGATTGAGAGAGAATCCCATTTCTCTCCAACTGCAAAATCTGGCCTAGTTTGTTCCATGTAAATTTTGGTAATGCTGGGGGCATAGCCCTTCACAAAATCAAACCTCCAACCATCAAAACCAATTTCAGTTTTGAGCCAATTCATCCATTCAGACAACTCTCTTTGCACCTGTGGATTGAGATGGTCAATGTCCGGTGCAGGATCATAGCCCTCACCACTGTCAAGGTTTCCAGTGCCATCAGAATAAGCAGTGTCATCTTTGCAAATGAAAGATGGACCCCAATCTAGACGAGCATCTGGTGTGCCACCTTCAAAGATGCAATATATTCCTCTTCCATCTTTTCTCTCTGCAGTTCTGTGGTTTATGACTATGTCGGCTAGGCATTTTATTCCCTTTTCATGGAAAGCTGCAATCAGTGACTTCAGTTCATCCTTGGATCCATACTTTGAAGCATCAAGATCATATAGCCTTCCTGGAAGATACCCTGGATTCAAAAGTGTCAAAACACTAATCAGTTTATTTGACAAAAGAATTTAGAAAGACTGTACTGGAAAGATTTTTTATACTATCATCCAATTACATATTATCATATATAGTAATTTATGATCACTTTTATCATAACTAATTTAGGAGTCATAGGATAATTTCTGATTGGTTGACTATGCATGACAATTAAACTTTACTTTTCTTTTAGCCAAATCATGTTTTGGAAACTATATCTCAAATTGATAGATGACAACCATATTTTGAATACGACAACCTTATACTATATGGACAAAATTATGCCAGAAACTTAATCATTTATCAGGAAATTTAATGACAAATGCTGATCATCGTCCACTAATATATTATTTTGAGTGAAACAGGTAGAAAGACGAACCTTCAGGAGAAACAGATTGAGAGGGTGGAGGGAGCCAAACATGCGTAATTCCAGCATTTGCAAGGTCAGGAATGGTGTTCTTCAGCGAGTTGTACCAACCCCCTTTCTTACTTGATTCCCAGTTGAACCCCTGTGTGTGACAACATTTATCATATTCATGCATAGATAGTTAGAAATGCACAATCATGTAAGGTCTATGATGTACAGATACGATACAAGTATCGGATATGATATGTATTCGATACAATAATATGTCAATTTTTGAAAAATATAAGATACGATACTTTAAGATAACTATTCACATAAGGTGGTTGTTTGTTGAGTGTGTTTGTGTGCATTTGTGGGTCAAAATCAAAGAATTGGGAGGGGAGAATGTGAAACCTGAAACAGCAAGGCAGGGGAAGCGAAAAGGGGAAAGAGGCAAAGGCAAAGACAAAGAAGGCTAAGCCGAGAGAGGGAATCCATAACTTTGGTTCTGTTTTGGTGTTGAGTGTCTCTGTAGTTAGCTGTGCCTTATATAGAGGCAAACATTACCTCATTTGCATTTCAAAACAATCATGGTTGAGTCTTGAGTGAGGTAAATTAAAGCTTAAAAGGGTGAATGAAATTGAGAAATGATACTTATATAATAATTTGTACAACAAAATATGCAACTAATAAAGAGAAATAGATAAAAGGGACAAAACTTAAGTTTAAATTGTAATAAATGATAGAATTAAGGAGAGAGATAGACACAAAGTTGTGTAAATTGTTGTATAACTGTTTATTATACCTCAATGAAATTTATGTCATCAAGATAATAATGACTAATGACTAATGACAGTTGAATTGAGAAGTTTCATGACTTATGAAGTAGAGAGAAAATCAGGACGGTGTGAATATGGAATAGAAATTTTGGAGTAATTAGAGATAAGATTTATAAAAGAAGAGACATCATATATTATAGTTAATATGATATTAAATTTGTACAAGAATAAAAAATATCTGAAATACGATATATATATATATATATAAGCCGTTGACTCAAATGATATTGAGTTAATTTTTTTAAATAACATCTTAGATTAAAAATTTATGAATAAAAAAATATAATAAAAAAATCTATTAAAACTAATTAAGTTTCAACTTACCAATATTATGAAGATCCAAAAAATATAAACATAATACAATTTTTAAAAGTTTTTATTTTTAGTTTTTTTAAGTGAAAAAGTGTGAGATTTTCTTTGTTTTTTTTTTTAGAAAGAAAAACTGATGTCCAGCGTGTTTGGAAACTGTTTGGGAGATAGGTTTGACGTAGTTTATGATGTTCCCACCGAAACTTCTAATTGCGTTTTAGATGGATTTGAGTCCAATTGTCTGGAGTAAGAATTGCGTTTCTAAACACGAATGACATCATTTGGGGAATTGGGAAGTCTTCGAATAGTGGGAAACAAACTCCAGAGAGTCATAGTCAAACATTATTAGTACCAAACCAATTAACGGAGTCTAGCATACCCAATACCCAATCAAAACATGTTACGTATGTTGCTAGAGTAATGATAGCAGTATGATTTTTTAAAATTTTATATTCATCGTTCAAAAAATATTGTTTTCTTTTTTTTCTTTTCTATTTTTTATTTTCTTTCCCAATTTTGTCCATAAAATTCTCCGTCACCTTTCTCTCTCCGACATCTATTCTTTCTTCTTCTCCGACATTCCTTTCAAAATTTTGTTCCCTCCACAAGCTACATGGTTTATCATATGTTCAGTCATTCATTTCCTCCAATTGATTTCTTATGTATTTACAATTAACATAAGCGCGGTTAGAATCTTTTTACATTTGAAAATTGAACCTGATTAAGAGGTAGTTTTTTTATACTGTTTCAGTTTTAAAATTAAATTATAATTTTAACTTTTTAAATAAAAATTAAAATTATGTTGTCCTTCAATTAATTTTCTTATTCAATGAATTTTTTTATACTATTTCTTATATTGGAAAACTTAATTGCATGTCAGTGAATTTTTTCCTCTAACTTTCACTTTGACTCAAATTTTAATAATATCAAAATCCAAATTCCTCCCACAATCGAATTTAACTAGTTTGAATAGGATTCAATACCGATAATTTGAAATGTTGTTAATTCTTGATAAGATAAATAGTAAAAAAAATATAAATTAACAATTTGAAATTATTGTTACAAAATAAAAGATGGAAGAGAGAAAAAAAAAACAGGACGAAAGAGTGATACCATCTCAAATTCCCAACTTTATAAATAATGAGGTAATATTTGAGAAAATTAATTAAGGAGTTACAAAAACATAATGGATTGATAGTGTCTTTTTTTTTTAATTTGAGTATTCTATAATTTTTCCTAACACCACATTAGTAATTCCATCACCATTAATCCAAATGGTAACATAACACAAATTGTTGATGTGATTGTATGAAAACAGATCATGTGATGAATTTTTTTTGTTATTATTAAAATACTACAATTATATTATTTTCATTGAATTACAACTTCTTTTGTTAATTGTTTATTTTACAAAATAAAAAAAGAACCTAAATCATTGAACTCAATATTTGTTGTACTATTTATTGTAGTGGTTTTCAATTCCACATGACTATCTTGACATATCACCAACATAGATTCTAAATATATGATAGACGATAATGCATGACCATATAATAGTTCTATTATAGTGTGTTGTTTTTGGTCAAAGATGCTTGTTATCATATGGTATTTTATTGTAATTTTTTTGTATCTTTCATGTCAGTTTGGATCATGTGTGATTCAATTCTGATTTTTGTTTAATAATAATGTATTTCCTGAAAAAAAAATTAAATACATAATTAGTCACTATGGAATAAAAGAAAGAAAGAAGATAACAGTATAACACATCCTATATGCACTTGAAATCATGAGGCAAGAGGGAGGGAGATTAATCTCATGGCTATTCTAAACATAATAGGTTTGGCTTATTTATGCACTTGATTTATTTAATTTTTTGCCTTTTTTAGAATTTACATGTTAATTTTTGAAAATAAAATCAATATATAAACATAAGTTAAATATTTTCTCCATTTTTTATAATGGATATTAATTTAATTTACTATTAATTGTTGTTAAATTTGTATATTTTACTAATAGTTAATATAATAATGTTAAAACTTAACATAATAGGTTTGAAGACATGATTCAAATATTAACGTCTCGTGGTGTTCGAGAAGAAGACAATTAGTGTTAACGTCATGATTCAAATGATTTTAATTATGTTTACATTAAGACACTTACACATTATAGTTACCTGATGCGTGACTTTTAGTTTTGGCATTAAAAATTGTGTGAATAAGATTAAAAAATAACGATGCATTAAATTGGAACAATTATGCATCCTTTATAGAAAACAAATTTAATTTATCTTCAAAACTAAGAGACCTAATTAAACATATTAAAAATAGAGAAATCAAATTGAACATAATAAATAAATTAACAACATTAAAAATTATTTTATTCAATATTTATATTTTATAATCAAAAGTTAAACAAAAATATTTTTAAATTTTTACAACAATAAATAATTTTAAAAATTGAATATTTCAGTGTATGTTTGCATCAAGACACTTACACATGAATATAATGTGAAAAAATTAAAGTAAATTATAAATATAAGTAAAATTTCATAAAATTAAAAAATATAAGGTATTTTTTTTTATTATGTTGTGTATTATATAATTTTGATACTAAGAGATATTAAAAATTATATTAATTTTTACAACAAAAATGCAATACCCAAATAAAAAAAATTGACATCAGGCAATAATACCTATGTTTTCATAATTATAATAGTATTACAATGTAAAAATAGTATAAATCAGATAATCATATTATTCACAACAATAATATTCAGAAACCTAACTGGCTTCGATTGAAAGATTATCCATTTAATCTGCCTAAGTTCATTGTGAAAATATTTTTAATTTGTTATGTTAGGATTTTTTTTTAGTTTTATACATTTTTTGCTTTTTAAAAATATTTATTTTATTAAAAAATAGATTAATTTTTGGGTTCGTAGACTTTTGTAGGCCAAATACAAACCTTAAACAAATTTCATTTATTTTGCAAATCGAACTTATGCAGTCCATCTAAAATGTGGGTTTCATTGTAGACCTTAAATGAGTTGAACTAGTTAATATACTCACTTCTACGTGTGACAAGATGAATATTTTTCTTCTAACATGACTTATTTTATATCATTAATCAAGATTCAAACACTTGACTAATTAATTAAGGGAGACAAATTACTACCACTTAAAAGTATATAATGCTTCAGAGTATTTTTTAATTTATTTCAAAATAAGTTTATTACTTATTTAAAAAAAATTAATATAAAGTTGGATTTTAAATAAGTTAGAACATACTTTTAAAAAGGTAAAGTTATATATTAAAAAAAGACATTACAAAATAAACTAAATTCAAATAATAAATGGCAATTAAATTATGGGGACAAAAATAAAAGAAAATGAGTGATTAAGAAAATAAACCTATGATACTTATCAAAAATAAAGAATATAAACCGAC
>PYAF01000241.1:235682-247355 GCA_007407185.1 Glycine tomentella
GGAGTCATTTATTCAAGTCTTTGATCCTAATATCAATTTTATTAGTTTAACTTTTTTTCTTCTCAAATCACGGATATCCTCTATATAAGACAAATTCTATTTGAAATTACTAATTAAATTAAATGATTTTACGCTAATTGATTCAGGTACTATTAGTGCAACTAATCATGTTAATAATGAGCCTCCTCGATATGTTTATTTTTTAAAAATAAATTGAGACTATTTTGGACTTTTAATAATTTTGTTAGGATAAAGTTAATTCTGTTGAAGAACCCGTTTCAAAAAGTAATTGTATTTTCCATATATAATCATAATTAAATTGATATTGCTGCTGTATATTGAATTATTCAATTTAATTAGTTGTATGTTAATTTATTGTCCTTCATATTTGTATAATTAGTTATATGTTAATCCAAGTGCCTTTTTGACTCTAGAAGTTTTTCTTGCCTTGAGTTGTGATATCATCCCCTCTCACTAAATTTTATCTAATAAGAAGTTATCTCTAATTGTTTCATTTTCACAAACAGAATGACTATTTTACATAAATAATATATATAGTATGATAACAATTTACATGACAAGGGTTATATTTACCACATAGACAAAAGGAGGCGTCAACTGGTACAATTGGTGCTTCCTAATTTTTTTAACAACTAAAAGTGTTTGTCTCGACATTTCCAATTAATTACATGGAAAGTACAATTATTATATCAAGGAAAAGAGTTAATAAAGTATTTTATATATGGAGATTGTTCTTGTAATAATTTCTCCTTAAAAGTACAACAATATAAGAAAATTTTGAATACTACCTGTAGTTATAAAAGACATGGTAGAGAATTGGATTAGGCTTTAAAAGAGCAATGACATGGAAGAGAAATACCTAGTGAAGGGATTGAAATTAGCTCATGATACCATATTATAACTAGAGAGTGAATAAACCTTGAGAAAAATCAAGTATGAAACTAGATGATCAAGTTTAGTTAAATAGTTATTTTGATCGAAAAATGTTAATTGTTTATTTGTTAGTTTTTGTTACTGAGATTCAAACTCAACCTTTTTCTCCCTCTTCTTTCCTCAACCATAAAACCAAAACTTTATAACTCTTTATGTTAAAAATGATGATATTACATGAACGGTATTTATACTTTAAACATAATCTAAAAGAAATTACACCTATTGAGTATTAATTGACTAAGGCAACAGTTGTCAACAACTAAATGTTATTGAGAAACAAGAACAATACAATTGAAATACATCAATAACCAAGGTTTTAAATATCGGTCGCAATTATGTAGTTTCATCGTGTTTGTTGATATTGCAGAAAATTGCCAAATATCGCGAACAGTTAAAAAACTTTGATGTTATGGCCTAAATCACAATTGCGGACCATTTTTTAAAAATTGGCAATAACATTGCAGCTAAGTATATTCCTAACATGCACATCAATATTTTGTTGCCTATTCTCACTACGATTTGAATTTATTCAGATTAGCTTTTGATGGCTCCAAGGGTTCAAAACGAGACAGAGATTCAATGCAGTATAAGTAGGCAATCGGAATTGGTCGTGGAATTTATCATGTTAGCTATTGAGTGGCAGATAGCAATATGTATAGAAAACGAGAATGCGACTGATATATGAAGAATGGAAGAATGTCTGGAGGCTCCACGCTATGCGCATGGAGAGAGATATTGTATGTCGTCTCACCCTTGTATATACAAAGAAGTTGTTTCCGGATTCGAATTCATGACCAACAAGTCACCAAGACACAACTTTAGCGCTGTGGCAGGGCTCGCCCTCAAAGTTTCCTTGTATAACATTAAAGATTATTATTTAATGGGATTCTCTCCATGATGAGAGGCATTTAGTCAATTTTGTTATGGTACTAGCGCTTCAGCTCTAAATTCTAAAAGTTCGCATTTCCTTTTTTGCTCTAGGAGCTTCTGCATCTTATTTGCATTCTCTAGCCCTAATTTTCTTGGGTTATTGTTATGTGTTCAAATTCTTGAACTCTTGTTTGTAGGAATTCGTTCCTCTCAGTTAATCATGTCTAGAGAAAACTTCATTGTTTGATTCAATGGGTAGAATTATTCTAGTTGGGAGTTTCATTTCAAAATATTTGTGAAAAAGGGAAGGAATTGTGGGACCATGTTGATGGGTCCAGTCCAGCTCCTAAAGCCAACATGGAACTTTGGACATGGGAGGCTGAAGATGCACGAATCATATCTTGGATATTAGGTTTAGTTGAACCACATATGATGGGCAATCTGAGATCATTCTCTACAGCAAAAGAAATATGGGAATATTTGAAACTGATTTATAATCAAGACAACAGTGCACGTCGATTCCAATTGGAATTGGAGATAGGAAATTTCAGCCAAGGAAATTTGTCAATTGAGAAGTACTAGGTTTACTGAATTTTTGGTGTGAATATTTTGATATCGTCAATGCAAAAGTACCCAAGGAGACTTCACGGGCTGGACTTTTTAAACCGAAATCCAGTCCCTTCTCTGGATATTTGTGTTGGTGTGTTGCTGCGAGAAGAACAACGATTAGCTACTCAAGCTGCAATGGGTCTAGATCGGGTGAATTCAAATGCAATAAATGTTGCTTATGTGGCACGAAGAAGAGGAAAAAAGAGAGGAGAGAAAGGATCCATATAGTGCTACAGCTGCAAGGATTTTGGTCACATTGCAACCAAATTGTCCGAAGCCATATTGTAGTTACTGTAAGAAACAAGGACACATAATTAGAGAATGCCTCATTTGTCCTCAAAATTCGAAAAGTACAAGCTTTTCAAGCTACTGTCCAAGTCGCACCTTGTTAGAAATCAAACTCAATTTGCATCTCTAGATTAGTCCACAATCTACAAGGGTATGGAAGCTTGAAGAAACTTCTAGAAGCTTATAGAAGCATGTAGAAACTTCTAGAAATATATGGAAGCTTGTAGAAGCTTATGGAAGACTGTAGAATCTTGTGGAAGCTTCTGGAAACATAAGAAAGATTGAAGAAACCTATAGGAGAATCTAGAAACATAGTGAAGCAAAGAAGTAATGAAGAAGATAGGAGAAGAATCTAGAAACCTCACAAAGCAAGTATAAATAGGGGTAGAGGCTCTTGGCTAGAAGTAAGTGTCTTGGTTGAAAGCAAGTGTGTAGATGTGAGTGTGGGTGTGGAAGAAGCAAGTAAGTGTAGAGTGAAAGTGAGCTTGAGAAAATAAGTAGCAAAAGTGAGTGAGTGAAACTCAAAGTAGTCCTTGTAAAGTTCAAGTGTGTGAAAGTATTTGTAACTTGAGTTTCTCTAAATAAAAGTTGTATACTTTCATTTTCAACACACCTGTGCCAGATGTTGTGAAGGTTGCACTTATGCAACCGGTCAGTACCTATCAATCTACTCTAACCCCTGAGATGGTCCAGCAGATGATAATCACGACACTCTCTGTCTATGGCATTCAAGTTAATGATCAGAAAATTTGTTCTTCTTGGATTCTTGATTCAAAAGCTTCTAATCATATGACTGGTAAATCTGAATTGTTACAAAACATTTCAGAATTATAGTGGTCCTTAATATATTCAAATTGCTAATTGGAGTCATCTTCCTATTGATGTTGTTGGGGATATTGGATCTTCTTTCAGAATGTACTTGTGTCACCCAGATTATCTACTAACTTGATTTTCAGTTTGACGGCTAGCAGTAATAACTGTAACATCTCTTTCTCGATGGTAGTCTTGTACATGATCAAGTTTCGGGGTAGGTGATCGCGAAGAGACCTAAAGTGGGGAGACTATTACCTACAATTTTCAATTCCTAGAACTTTGTCTTTGGCTTGTAGTACTATTAATAGTTAAGAGTGAGGTGTGGCATAAGAGATTAGGTCACCCTAACTCTCAAATTTAAAGACATTTGTTTCAACATGGTTTTCTTGGAAATAAAGATCAGACATATGATCCTGAATTGTCTATTAATTGTGTTGCATGCAAACTTGGAAAAAGCTAAACTTTACCCTTCCCTTTACATGGTAATCATGCTACCAAATGTTTTGATATAATTCATAGTGATATTTGGGGTGTTTCACCTACTGTTTCTCATGGCAGTTATAAGTATTTTGTGACGTTCATTGATGACTATAATTGATTTTCATGAGTGTATTTTCTTCACTCTGAGGATGAGATATTTCATATTTTTTAGACTTTTCTTGCCTATGTTGAAAATTTACAATCTAATGATGGTGGTGAATATGTGTCTTATAAATTCCAAGAATTTTTGCAGCAAAAGAGCATCATTTCTGAGTGTTCATATCCTTATACACCCCAACATAATGGAATAGGTGAGCGAAAAAACCATAGCTCTCATGAAAAGGATACCTAACACAAGGCCTTATTGGAAATTGTCACCTATACTTACATTTTGTAGTATACAATATCTCATGTTTTTTAGCTTTGTTTGTATTCATTTTTGATAAGTTTTGAATGAAAGGCTTATTGGAGTTAGAATTTTTCTTTTTTTCTACATTTCAACTTGATCTTGGGTTGTTTATTGTTTGTTTTATAGAAAATTTGTTGAATAGTTTGGGAAAGAGTAGAAGGACATTATACCAATGTAGATGGAAAAAAACATTTTGGGATTGACTGACTTGGCTTAAGCCAACCCCATTTGGGAACGACTTAAGCCTGCATTTGGGAGATAATAAAGCTACTGTTCTTGCTTAAGTGAACCTCATTTGGGGACAACTTAAGTGAGCTTTAATGAAGGGACCTACGCATGGAATTTTTAGATGCTATAAAAGGGGACCTCTAACACATGAAGAGGGGTTTTGATTTCTGCAATTTTGAGATTGCATTTGGATGGCTTCCATGCTCAAGGCTTCACCCCAGATCAATTCTTCATCAATTTCTGTTTTCCTGATGGTTATAAATGGTTAATTTCATCCTTTGTTGGGATTTAATGTAATTGAATTTATTTACATGTACCTTTTTTATTATTCAATAAAGGTTTGTTATTGTCTCTCTTCTATGCTTAATATTTTTTTTTTCATTTGATCACCCAATTGAATGATTCTTTTATTAGATTATAATTGAAAATTTTAATTGAATTATGAATTTGAAAGAACATCAAATAATTTTAATGCTTAGAGATAAGATAAAAAGGATTGGACATCCTTAAACCTTATTTCTTTTAAAGTCTATCTTAGATCCAATGATTGACCTCCATTACTTTTTGTTGACTTTAAGATGTTCAAAATAAGAGACAGAAAGTTCTGCAATGCAGAATAAATAAGCATTTGACTATGGAATTTGAGTAACATGTAGCAGCATGAATAAAAAACAAAAACATGAACAAAGAATGAATGAAATAGTATGAGGTCATGAACGAATTGTCAAGGATAAGATGAGAAGGACAAGTTTTAGTTATCAGAGCTAATTAAATATAGGCATGACGACCAAAATCTTACGTCATCATGACCATTCCTTTTCACGGTGACGACAAATAACAAATTTTCAGCCACTTTACCCCGAGATACGAAATAGATTTTGAATCTCTTAATAGCGCATAAAACCTTAAAATATTCAATTAGCCGTCAAAGAGTAAAACAAAAACATTAACTATAAGATTGGCTCAGATGATGCTAGGGGTGTTCCTGGGTCGATTCGGATCGATTTTGATCAAATTTAGAACTCAATTTAATTAAATTTGATCGGTTTGATTCAATTTAATTTTCAGAAGAAAAGAATTAAAATCCAACCCAACCCAACGCGTTAATGAACAGTTAGGTTCGGTTCGTATCACCAGGTTACCCATTTAATTTTTTTAGAACTACTATTTTATATCACCATTTTTTCAAATATCTCATACAAGTAACACAACATTATCAAATGTATGAAAGTAGTAAAATTGATTCATTTAATATCATTAACATAATATTATAAAATAGACTTATAATATAAATTAAAACAAAATATTTTTGAACAAGATTTACTATAATAGTCTGAATCACAACTATTTCTTACAAACCAAGCTTTGTTATAACCAATTTTGTTGCAACCAGATTTGCTGAAACAAACAAATAAACAAAATATGATTCATTAATATTATAAACATGGTAAACAAAATATGAAAAAAAGGTCATAACCTTAAATCAATTCTTATTTCAAAGCAACATATTGTTAATACCTTGGTTCTGATCAAATTTTTCATTATTTTGATTTCAGCTACTTAAAGTTTTAAAGTAGAGAACATAACTCAAATGTATAAATTAAAGGTCCTAAACAGTTAGCTGACTGCCATGATTTATTTATATAAAATTGTAGATAGTCAATTTAAGTCAATTGAGAACTTTTTAAATATTGAAAATTATTTCATTTGGTCAAATTTTTGGAAGCAATCGAGAACTTTTTTAATTATAAAAGTCTACTATAAAAACTTCTATAACATATGAATATTGTGTTGGATAAGAGATAAGAGCTAAATAAGACAATCAATTTTAAAGTGGAAAACTCAATTGGGTAAAAAATCACGACGTCCAAATTGGATAATCAATCCAATAGACAACTCCACTGTGATAATTTTGTGTACAAGAGTTCCTAATATTCTAATTTCCTAGTCTACCCTTACACAACAATTATCCCAATTGGTATCCTTGTTTCCCAGCAAAAAGCTCTAGTCTCAATTCACCAAAAATAGAGACAGACTGATATCCTAGTTTCCCAGCCAGACTGGTATCCTAATTTTCAGCCAAAAGTCACACGTCTCAATTCATCAAGAATTGCGACCTTTTCCAAAGTCAAGAAAAAATATATAATAAAATAGTTACCAACGCTTCTATTCCTTAAGCAAATAGGTACCTTTAAATCCTAATGGAGAGTTGAAGGATCAAACTTGTTAAACGCTTACAAAAATTCTCTCAATGATGCAAACATAAACTCTCTAAAACTCTAATATTATTTGGAATGGAATGCATACATGAACATCAAAATATGTTTCTATTTATACTAATTTAAAGATATGATTTTAACCAATTTTTGAATGCAATCCTAAAAATATTATATCCTATTTTTTAATACAATATTAAAAAATATTCTATCTTATTTTTGAATGCAATCTTAAACATTTACAATAACACACTTTTTTTATTTTCAAATTATTTTTAATTTTTAATATATATATATATATAATAAAATTTATATTATTATTACAAGTTCAGAATCGGGTCATCAAGTCAACGGATCTATAAGTTTAAACCTATGACCCAACCCGTACATGAACGATTTTGATCGGTTCGATTCGGTTCTGACCCAAATATATAAATGACACAACCCAAACTGTTTGGATCGATTCGGATCAGTTCGGGTTCATGGGTGACCCGTACCCGTAAACACCCCTAATTGATGCTCATCAATTAGGGTTCAAAAGGTTCTTTCTTCTTCGACACTTTCTTGTTTAATGATTCCATATAACACCCAAAAAAAAGTCTCAAACAAGAAAAATGATCTTTGGACACCACCTTACTAGTTGATACATGGAGAAAGAGAAAGAAAAGAAAAAAGTACAGATATGATTAGTGATGCAATATGATAAAAAATAGAAAGAGAGAGATAAATTATGAGTGTCACACTATTATTATTAGAAATGTTTGTGATATTGGAGTGTTCATATATAATTTACTCGTCAAACAATAAACTTATATTTCTATCATGTGCATCTCTGCCTACATGACAAAACAAGGTTACAAGGATTTCAAATTTCTACTCCTTGCAAGTTCACTAAAGAATAATTCGGTGTACTTTACCAGTGATAGTAACTCTGCAGCAATGTGGATAATTTAAGTGCCACCATAAGCTTAATACAAGTTAGTCCTAATACCTAAAATGATATGTTTCATCTAGTGAAATTGCGTCATGGTTCCACTCCAAAGGAAAATGACTATTTAAAGACACCATGTGACAGAGTGATACTAGTTATCATTTTTCAGCAACTAGGTCATAGTAGATTACAATTACAACTGCGTAGATGTTGCCACTAGAATGTCATTTGACTAAACTGTAATAAATTGATCTCAAATATTCCAGCTTATACAGTTGCGACTAGTGGTTGATAAAGATAACATAAGTCAAGCAAAGATAGACATCTCTTAAGCACGGCGTAGATACATGAAAAGAACAAAAATAGTCAGAAAACACGATTCCTAGCATCCATCCCACAAGTATGGGCTCAGTAATGCATTCATCCGAGAATTTATGACAAAAGAATGGAAAAGTAGCTCTAAATAATGCACGATGAACTAACTATTTTCAAACTTGAAACATCCAATCACAGTAGAATAAAAACCTATGGCAGATATGCAGAACAGTATCTAAATATCCTTCAGTGTTCAGAGCTATATTAAAATCATGAACCATCAACAACCTTAGGAATAATGATCCATGTATCAACTAAAGATATAATTATAATCCTCAGCTTTTGATGCTATGATTGCTATCTATTTTGTTTGACGACAGGCAAACGATAATTCTAGCAACCTTGTGCAAGTAGTTGCAGACATCTCAGCTCACAGCTTGGAAGGCTTTGGGAAGATATCTGGAGTAAATTTCTGAGCAGCACTCAAACTTCCCTTAATCTTCATCGCACCCCTACATCCATTAACCACCACATCAGATACAAGCACATGAATGCATAAACAAAGAAGAAAAAGTAATTTAGGAAGGAAAAAGTCCATTGAAAGGTCGAACCTCATGAAAGCAATCTGTGGATTCATCTTCCCCAAGGCAACCTTAACAAAGTCCTCATCCTTAAATGAAAAAGACGCATCAGGCTTTCCTCCTTCATATGGCCCTAAATACATACAAACCCAAAATAATCATACTCATACATGACACAATAGTATTGTCAGAGAACATAATAAAATTGGCCAAATTAAGTAGAATCGTGGAAATAAGATTGTAGAAAACATCAACTTAGCAAAACTGCAAAAGTTGTTGAATAATCTCTGGCTGCCAAGACAACAACCTATATTAAAAAAGACAGAAACCATTTATCATGTGTTCAAGAGGCCGGTGTAGAGAAGCTGTTTAGTTAGCCTTAAACAGTTTAAATGTAGTATTTCAAATATTCTTAGTCTTATTCCTTAATTAAAATTAAAGTTTAATGTCAATAATGAATAAACTTCTTCATCTAACTTGCAAAGAAATTAAGAACTGAAAATAAATTAAGCTAAAATCAATTTATGCACTTAATTTTTATATCTCTCTCATCTAACTTCACAAAAAAACTGAGAGATGTATGGGTTGATTTTAGCTTATAAGAAAATCTCAATTCATTTTGCTTTCTTAGGCTTGTTTGGTTTGCTGTTTGGACTCTTCCAACTTTTTGTCTAGTAAACTCAGTTTGGTAATATGCTTGGTTTCCCTTAAAAGTACATTAACACACTTAACATTTGCTCCGAAACCAAGTTTCAGTTGAAAGCAATACCATGGTTGCTTTTGCAAACTCAATTTGCAAACTGAAATTTATTCAAACTTAAGTTTGCAAACATTAATCCAAACATGGCACTTATTCTCTTATCCTGTAAGTACTTATGGAGTAGAATTTCAGTAGTAATTATTAAAATTTAAAACAAAATTTGACTATTAATCTTAATTTTAATTCTGCTGTATGCTAAGACAGCTTTCTCTGCTCTTGCTAGTTTCTACAAATCACATTTGACAGCAAGTCAGCAACCAAACAGCAAAAAAAATGAGAGTAAATTTGAAATCCTGATCTATCTCCATAACAAATAATTTCACCATCATCCCTGTAGAGAATACTAATACACTATATATTGCTTATCACAGAAATTACAATACATTGCATAGCAGCACCAGGTCAGAGTTTATGTAATAAGAATTCAGCATTTTAATTTAGGTCGCAGAGTGAATTGAAAGGTTCATCATGATTCATGAGACTGAGATGCGTGTCTTCGATAGCAATTTTACATTTAAGAACTAAGAACAAATTAAACAAAAAAGAAGAAAAGAATTGAAAAGTGATAAGGCAAAGCTAACCTTTGGTGACCTCTCCTTTCTTGAGATCAACGGTGTAGACGACCTCATCGATTCCAAGTTTCTAGAAATTCAACTCATTCAATGAGACCGACATAATGATTAACTAATTAATTAATTAATTAAATTAGGTTAAACGAAAATAGATGAATAATGATCATTAATAAACAACAAGAAAGCTAACCTTAGGAGCAATTTGAATCTGATAAACGAGTCCAATTTTTTTGGTGACTTGTTTGCCTGCGTCGGTGGCGAGGTGCTGCTTCATCTGCTCCATTATCGCGTCGGATTTCAGGTTCGAAGAAGCAACAGCCATGGCTTCCGCTTCCGCTTCGCTCTTCGCGTCACACCAAACAAAACCTACCAGTTTGGGTTTGGTTTATTGGTTTGTTATTCGTATTTATTGAGTTCGTGTGAAGGTTGGGAGGTTGAAAGTGTGGGACAGGAACCCATCTGATTTGAACTATTTCTATCTGTTTTTATAATCCTCTCTTTATTGCTCTGTTTCATACTTTCGTTACGTTACGGTTTTGTGCATTGAAAGCGTTTGATTAGATAGAAGAGTGAGGAATTGAAAATTGAATGCATATAGGACTCTGTTGTGAGAATAGGATAAGATTGGGTTCAGAATGGGATCAGGCCCATCATCTGTCGCACGCGTTTCAATGTGGATCAGACCCATCCTCTGTTATATATATATATATATATATATATATATATATATATATATATATATATGCCTTCTCGTGTTTCATAAACAAATAGAAGGACATCATTGGCTACTATAATTTGTAACTAGAGAGAAAGATATGTCTAGAATAAATTATAGTTTTTTCATTGAATGATTATAAACTAAAATATTTTAGTATAATAATGCTTTGTGTTAATATGTATTTAGCTTAACTGTCAAAAAAATATGTATTTTTTTATTTCTCAACTCTTATATCAAGGACTAGAATCTCCAATTTAAAGAATGAAGATTAAGTGAAATTCGATTCAATATCTGTAAATATGATTTTTAATTTAAATTTTATTTGTAGTTGATAATATAAATTTTCTATGCTGATAATACATGCCTTTTAAACTTAATTTGATTTCACAATCCGCCTATTTTACTAGATTAAAGGGATTTGTCAACAAGCCAATTCATTTTTCAATTCTTAATGCATACTTTGTCATTCGTTATTTTTTTTTTCACTAGGTCATTACCTCTTCTTCTTCTTCTTCTTCTTCTCTCTCTCTCTCTCTCTCTCTCTCTTAACTTGTGAAGCATTGATGATCTCTGCAAGTGTTTTTTTTTTATAGAAAAATCCTTATTTTCTTCCAAAGATGAGATTTGGGATTCAAAATTCTATGAAAGACCACCAGAATTTTTCCCATAACCCTTTGATCTCTACGTTCCTTTCCAAGTAATCTTATTTGTGTGACCACCTTTGGAAGTCTTGAAAGTTCTAATATTTACTTAAGTGCGGAATATGATATGTTATAAATACCTCCCGCCATTGCTTATCTTTAATATTCTGAATTTTTGCTGTGATAAATGGAAAAATTTCTGAAGTCTTCCAAACTCTACTCTACAGCTTCTTGATGGTGTATAGCTCTGAATGTATGAGTAAGTTCAGGGACTTAAGAAAACTGAAG
>PYAF01000241.1:247455-270335 GCA_007407185.1 Glycine tomentella
CCGCCATTGCTTATCTTTAATATTCTGAATTTTTGCTGTGATAAATGGAAAAATTTCTGAAGTCTTCCAAACTCTACTCTACAGCTTCTTGATGGTGTATAGCTCTGAATGTATGAGTAAGTTCAGGGACTTAAGAAAACTGAAGCCACCCTTTTATAGACCATTGCCATCATTGGATCAATAATCAGGTGGTTATAGTAGCTAATGATGGCAGACAGCAGTAGGTGAAGTTTATCATTGCAGATGATAATGGAGAGATTAGGTGAAGTGCGTTCTCCTTTAAGTTCCACTAAACAGCAGCCCATTATCTCCCATTACCTCCATTATGCAATCAATTATCATTAGTGGACAAAAATATGTGGACCACATCAGGGTCACACCACCACTAACTCAGTTTTTTACCACAAGCCTAATATGAAAATTCTTTGATGATTTAGTTTCTTTTTATTTTCAATGTTTCAAACTCTCACCTCAAGTCCATAACTTGCATTCTTTTTCATTCTTTCACTCTCTCGCTCGGAACTTCTCGTTCAACTTATCCTAGCTTCTTTATGATGTTTTTTTTTTTTTTTTCCCGTAAGCTTTGATGCAATGATTTTTTCCTGTGTGTTCGTAAAGAGATATATTTGTAAAAGAATGAGATATCTTATGTGGAAAAGTATAAAAAACATATTTCATTTATGGTCATTACAAGTTTTTATTTTATGGATAAACTTGTAGATCCTTGTACATCATATTCATTACAAATTTTTATGAAAAACTTGCAAATCTTATTATATGACACCCATGTTGAATAAGGTAAAAAAAGATTTCTCATATCAAATACCCATATTTATAAACCTAACATCCTAATATTTTTTTTTTAAAAAAAGTCATGAAATATTTTAAACAAATTCATAATATTTTTAAATCTAAATAATATCCTAAAATTTAAAACAATTAACTAATTCTTAAAAGATAAACTAAATTATTATTTTCTAAATTAAAGATTTCAAGCATATTTCTCAACATTTTCATAGTTTCAAGATTTATGATCATGATAAATACATCATCATATAGTATTGCATGTATAATGGCAAGAGATAAGCCTTCCTTTGCCACCTCATCATTGTGGTTTCTTATTTGAGCTATAGTTGAGTTGTTTGGTAGAAGAGGTGAATTCCTTCCATTTTTAACTACATCTCATAAACTTTGAGCTTTGAGATAAGTCATCATTATTGCAGTCCAAAGATGAGACTTTTTCCTGCTTGTAAATATAAGAAGTGGAGGATAAGAATATTGAATGTCATCTGTGTTTCAAGTTTTTTTTTTGGGGGGGTTAAAGGGGAAGGGGAGAGGAGAGGAGGTGAGATTCTTACTAGTTTTCTATCAGACGCTGATTTTTTATTTTATCTCCCACACAGACCCTGATTTTCTCCCTCACAAACCCTATAAGATCAATAAAACTCTTGATACTATGTTACAGAACAAAGTATAAGACTGAACATATATAGTTGTAGCACAAAAGATTTCGAAATATTGTAAGACCGAACAAAAAAAACACGAATGAAAGGGAAAGGAGCAAAAAATGATCTAATATATTTCAGTATGTACACAAATGAAGTATTATAACAAGAGCTTAAATTCAAAGCTATAAGGAAAAACCCTTGATTGGGCAAGCAAAAAAGCAATCATAATAATATTCAAAAAGTAAGCACTATTAGCCTAAAACTATTTTCTCTCCAAAAGAAAAAAAATATAGCGTAAAACTATTTGTTTGACATAACCGATCTTTGTCCAATTTTACAAGAAATTAGAAACTGCAGAAACATGAACCATTTTAATATTAATTGTTAAGAATCTCAATTTCTAACAAAAATTTCTTATTGCCTGCTGATTTGGAGGAATTAATTGATGAAAGAAATGTCTTATAGTTTATTTTACACAAATTGAACTTTCTGAGACACATTGAACCCTCTTCTTATGTTGGATTCAGGGGCAACAACATAGTTAAACGGGAATACAAACACATTGAACCCTCTTCTTATATCCAAATATGTCCTTAATGATTAACGAAGATTCCATGATGCACAGTAGCAATTATTGGTCTAAGGATCCCCGTTGGTAAAAATTCTGTTTAACTCAAATTCTGCTATCATAAACGTATGTCAAAAACATTGATAAAGGTATTGGAATATTTTTTTATCATAAAAATTCAAAACAGTATCAAAGAATTTACAATACTCACATATCTTATATTGGACATAAATATGTATGCTCAAGATCTAATTTATCATGTTATTAATTTTAGTAAAAAATTATTCTTTTTATTATCATATTTATTGATTTATTAAATTGTTAATTTGATAAATCTTTTATTAAAACTAGAGATTTGTTATCATGATAGAAATTATGATAATGAGAAATAAGTCTTTTATAATTTTAATCTAAATTATTCTTAATTGTATGATTATTATGAATAAAATATCAATAATTCGGATAGATCAATATATATGTAATGGTCTTTATTGGATAAAGATTAATAAATCTCATTTATTAAATTGCATATATAAATGATGTATATGTGAATGTCATCATTAAAATGACTCAATTGAGAATTCATAATAGTTAATATTACCTTAATATGTCAATAGAAAGTTCTCAAGAAGAAATATAATAATTTTTTTTTAATATAAGATTATCATAGTAATTAACAAGTTATTTGTTATATTTTAATTTCGAACATATAATGTCTTATGACACTAGTTGAATGAATATTGTTTATGATTAAATACTTGTAGAATTAATTATTAATCAAGAAGAAATCTATTAACCCTAGGTAATGAGTTTGAGTTCTATGATAGAATTAAGACCTTAGCCAGGACAATTGAATGAAAGAAGAAAAGAGTTTCTTAGGTCATTCTTTGATTGAATATAACGTGTTAACTTATTAGAATTTGACAGTAATATTATACTCTAAATTTAACCTTGAACTGTAAATGATGGAAAGAAGTATGTATTATTCTTTTATTAGTTCTTGAAGATAAAAAAAATGTTAATTCATTCTATAGACCTTAAAGAGTGTTGATAGACACCTATCTTGATCAATAAATTAATTATGATTAATTTACTACCAGTTTAGTATTGAATATATAGGATCACACAAAAAATGAGTGTTTCAATCTTTATAAAAGAAAATAATTTATTTGATAATTAAATTAAAGAATTTAATTTAATGAAATAAATATTTTAGTGAAATATTATTATATTCTTTGTCAACAACAAGAATATAATTAATATAAACAAAATAGTATTATTTTATAAATGTGAAATTGTACATAAAATAAGAATAAAATTCTATTGCTACACAAGATCATGTGATTAATTATAGAAATTTGACATGATTATTTGATAATTATCTTTATCTTATATTACGAAGCTTCTTGGGATAAAAAAATATGATATAACTTTTATTTCAAATATAAAGATAAAGAAATACAAATTATTTTAAATAATTTTTTTTTAAAAAAAGGTCAAAATTCATATCTCTTTAACATTATAAATAGAAACATCTTCCTAAGGTAAAACATATCAAACACAAACTAGAAAAGTTCAAGTATAGTTCTAGACCTAAAAGTGGAAAGAGAGTTTGGTATGTAGGGTTCCACTCATCAAAGAGTTGATAGCAAAGATTGGTCTCGCTAGATACACTTAGAGTCTTTACACTATTGAAGAAAAAAATTCCATAGCTTTAATAACTCGCATTCAGATACACAAATCTATTTTTTTCTATTTATTATTGTTATATATTTTTAATACAAAATATATCATAATATTCTGCTATAAATGTTGAGAATATTTCTGTATAACTATCATCCTACTTAAGTTAGACTCCTTGGGAATATAAATATAATGCATGGAAATAATGCAATCGGGAGTCATATTAAACAAATGGTCACCAAAAGCATGAATGTCAATTTCATTCTAAAACCAGATGTACTTTGCTGCTTAATAAAGAATTCTGTATAACCCCTTACCACTAATTAGTTAAAACCCATGCATGGTGTGTGACCATGGGACCATCATAAACCATGGTGCAGCAGTCAATAGTGAATAGTCCCATCTATCATACTCCATGGCATACAAGACAGCTAGTAGGTCTTGATCGAGTTTCTGTTTTAATGCATCATATGATGAGGAGGGCGATTGTTCTCGATCAAGTGCTAAATCAGCAAATCCCTCTCATCTAGCATTTGGTGGTCACTCAACAATAAGTGGAGGTTTAATTTCTCCTATTTCGAACCAAAGATTAGAAAATAAAAAAGAAAATTATATGCATCACCCAAATGAAAAAGAATAGGAGACAATATTTCATCTTCAGAACACCAAAGCCTGGCTCAAGGAAACAAGCAATGTTCAGTGACAAGGCCAGGCTGAGGTCCCCCCCATTATTTGGGAGAGTGGTCCTCGTAAGTCATAACAGAGTTAGAAGAGGACTGTGGTCCCCATTGAGATAAATATCAAAGCATTGCTAGAGATGCTAAGAGGGATTTATAAGGTTATAAAATTGTTGAAATACAAGTGTGAGGTAAAGTTTCACATCGAATAGAAATAAAAAAAATTGAGCATTATATAAGTGAGGAGAAGATCTATAAACTTGATCCTTAAGGTTTTGGGTTAAAGTGTGTTGTCTAGTTCACTTATATAGTTGTTCATGGTTCATTGGTGTAAATCTCTCCGATATTTATCTCTTTGATTTCCTAATAATTGATATCAGAGCCGATAGTTCACTTATTTAATCCATGTGTATTTTTTTCAGACCGACAGTCTGAGACAATATCCTAATGTATTAAAATTTATTTAACGGGACTGACATCATAGAGATTGATCTACTACTGACCGTGTGCTTAAGGATAATAATTATTTGTCAATCATACTACACTACATTGGTATCTATGTGTATTTAACTCTCCCTTGCATTTATGGTCATTTGAAAATAAAAATACGTGACATTATCAAGGGAAAATGGAAATGTCACGAGAGAGTTCATTTCTTGTGTAAGGGTCCCTGATATTAACTGGGAAATGACCCTCGACAAGAAACATATTGAGTAATCAATAATAACTGGACCAACCACCACTCCACCTATACGTGACATTCTTGCAACATCTATCTACCACATGAATGATGAACACGCTGGACGGTTGAATGAAGCCAAAGCCAGATTATGTTACATGTTCTGTAGTTAAAACACAATGTACATGCCCTACTAATTTACTATGTACATGAATCACTCATGTGTCATGAAGATATGAGAATGTGAGTGTTCCTGGTACTTGTTGTTTTCTTTCTCAGACAGTGCTATATAATTAAATTCAAACATGTTACGATTTGCTGCACTATTGCTTTCAGTTTTGATTTTAATTACACGCACACAACTTAACTATATGTAACACACTCAGAGAAAGTCCTTGACTCAAAAAGATAATTGAAACTAATGCTTGAAGTGAAAACTAAAGCACCACCCTCCTGTTGCTTCTTTCTTTCAGGGGTGGAAAAGGATTAAGGATAGAGGGGCATATATTGAAGTGCCCCCACCATGGAAAAATGAAAATAAAAATTACAGTCAAAGTAGAAAAGAAAAGATAAAAAGTTTTTTTTTTTTTTTTTTGACTTTGGAAAGTAGATTGCTTCTCAGCGATATCATGCATTTTCTTCCCGTGCTGCTTTTTCTAGCTGGTAGATTCTCTCCAACATCTAGCTGGGAGTCCATTCAGAGGCAAAGGGAATGGGCCATACTGAATCCCACACTTGGATCCTACCACTTCCCACCTGTGCACACCAACACAAAAACCTTTCAGTAATTCATATATGACACATGTACTAGCATCACCAGAATCCTTTCTATTTCTCACCTAAGATCTACCTTTTCTAGCTTTCTCTATGTTTTAGATGCTTTTAGGCTGTCTCCTTGGTGTTACTAACATACTCAGTGTCCTTCATTTTTTAAATTTTGGTAGAATTATTTTTGAACCATTGAACGGGATTAGGATGCGTGTCCAAATTAGTGTATGTTTTATTTTCAGGTGAAGAAGTACTTTTAAAACAAAAGTAATTTTATGAAAAGATCATCATCCTTGTTTTTGCTTTTATTTATTGGATTTAAATTTAAACACTTGCACAACATTTATAACTTGAATCCAAACATACACTTAATTTTAGAAGTGTCTTGTTTGATTATACTTTAAACACAACTCGATCCACCTCCAAGCAAAAACTACAAATTGTTGTAGCTTTTGCATAATTCTTCAAATTGATGTGAAAATCTCGAAAGGCACGTGTATTCAAATACACACTTAGTCGACTATTTTATATAAGAATGTATGTCACGGTGTGTGAAATTGTAATTGATTTTGGTTGTTATCTAGATGGGCCCTTAATCATTATATTTCTTTAAACCACTCAATTAGTATGTACTATAGATGCTTTTAAGCTGTCTCCTTGGTGTTAATGTATAATCCATTCATTCCTCTCTTTTTCTTTGGTTTTACTATATTTATTTTCTATTAATTAAATAGCAGTACCTAAACTTGGTGACCAAATGATGGATCATAATCAGTGTCTCCAGCTTAGCAAGCTCATTGCCGGGGCAGGCATGTACTCCACTACCAAATGGCATGAAAGTATTGGGCTTTGGTGCGACCTATGTGAACAAACAACAAAAATAAAATAATTATTTGCCTGCTTGAAAATGATGAAGTGTCTTTTGCCGTACAGAATGATTAGATTCATTAGAGAGGAAATTAGCCTTATCCATGCATTATCATTTCTGTTATTTTTTTCAGCCATAGACTGTTCATTCCCGCATACCTCAAACCTTAAAGGGTTGAATTTCTGAGGCTCTGGAAAAAATTCTGGATTGTGGTGAATATTTCTGAACAGAGGCATCGCTTTCCACCCTTTTGGTATTAGGAATCCTGTTTCAAAATTCCTGTGTGAGTAATTTATTTAGATGGCACCATTAATTTTAAAAAACCAATGTTTTCACTAAAATACTTGTCATATAATTTGCATGGTGCATTTTTTGACACAAAAATCCCATTTTTTAATAATGTTGAAGTCTTGCATATATTGTAAATATTCTTCTTACCCTTGTATTCCACATCAGCTATTGCTTCTCTGAAAGGGAATGATATAATGCTTGCCATTCTCAAACTCTCTAACACAACCTGACCAAGTCCACAGTTTGCCATTATAAGTCACTAGCACCAAACTCACATCTAACACTTGGCTTAAACCACCAGAATCAGCAGAGCCTTGTAACATCTGTTCATTTACTTTTTATTTTGTTGGACCAATTAAAATTAATTTATTCACTTCAATTTTTGGACAAGTAGATGAGAGAAATTCTATAAAAGTTAAAATGAATAAGTTGATTTTAATTTTAAAAAAATCTCAATTTATTTTATCTTCTTATTTTCTTTTATAAGTATTTTTGGAGAAGTTTATCTAAAACAATATAATGCCCTTATAAGTTGTAAATTCTAGAAAAAGCATGAATTGTTTAGCTAGATGTGACATTGAAACACTGCATTAACCTCGTACCTTGTGAGTAATTCGCATGTTTCTAGTCTGATCCCAACTCAGTGGTAGGTTACCTTCATTAGATTTGTGAATTGCCTTCTGCTCAGTCTGCAAAGCCAGCATTACCACAAATTATTACCAACATAAAAATCCCAACACCACCTTTTTTCTTACAATAAAGATAACCCTCATGTTAAAGTTCCCTTTCTTTGTGGATCATATTTCGTACCTTTACAGACTCCAGAAGTTTCGGTTCATCATGCAGGTACTTTACAACCCATGTCATGGCACTAGCTGTGGTGTCCTGAGCAGCAAAAAGCACCCCAATAATGTTATCTGCAATTTGGTCATCAGATAATACTTCTCCCCCTTCACCTTTCCAATTCAATAAGCAGCTCAAGAGATCCGTTTCAAGCAACTTCTTTTCCTTCCTCTCACAAATTATGTCAACTATAATCTTGCCAAGTCTCCTTCTAGCCTACAAATTACATATCCAAAAAAAAAAGTAGAAAACTAAGACGAGGCTTTAAATTGCGGCCGTGTTCGTTGTCACGATTGTCACAATTCTTGATGTTGCAAGAAATTGTAGGCAAATGAGACCGATGCAGCTTTAATTACGGCCGTAATGGAATCGCAAAAAGTCTAAAAATCTTGACATTGCAGTTAAAATCAGTCTCGGACTGATTTTTAAAATCTTTTAAGCACAATACACTAAGACATGAAATTTGTTGAAGACAATGAGTATTACCAACAGTGCCTTTTGGTATTGTGTTCCTGGGATGCACGTTGGAAAGGAATTGTAACCATTGTCCACAATCCGGTAATTCTTCTTTAGCTCCTCCCTCAAACGCGGCTCTAGATGGCCAAAAATTGTGAGGATTCCAACTTCAAAAGAAAACTGCAAGCAAGCATTCAAGGGTGTTGGACCACTTAAATTATTGACCCTCTCATTACACTATCGCACTTGTATAGTAAAATATACATAAACAAATGCCAGAAATGCAAGACTCACGAGTGCTTGAATATAAATAGCAATATAATAATCCATCCAATCATTGGTCCAGTGTCAATGAGTTAAATTTAATATAAAAGCTATACACACACACACACACACGTATTATGTTTGCAGCAAAAGTTAAACCTACACTTTTCATTTCCTTAAATGTGTTAATGAGTTGGCCATCACCACCCCAAGAGTTCATGGCAGATAAGGCTAAGGCTTCAATATGAGGCACCAAGTTGCGAAGTGCTTCTAATGACAGTGACCTCTGAACAAGCTTCCTCAAACGTGTGTGGTATTCACCTTGGTGGAAAAACAGAGCAAAGGGACCAATCAAACGCTCTTTGCTTTTCGGGTATGTTGGTCTGAACAAGTGAGCTTGAGTCACTAGCACGAAGCGTGCAGCCTCAGGGCTGGTCAGCATCACACAGGGACAACCCAAGATGTTGGTCTTGAATATTTCACCATACCTGAAATCAAACATAGCATAATGTTTTGTTGGTAATTACTAGTTACATTCGCAACTTCTAGCGTGTTTTGAAACACTTTTAGGAGTAAGAATTCAAGTTTGAAACGTGAAAACTCTAACTATTAGCTTCTTAAAAACATATCTAAAACGTGAAAAATCACATATGATATTCACTTTTCATGCAATATAAGATTAAGAAAGAGCTAATATAATATACTATAATATAATAATATATACATGAGTGGAGTGGAAGTAGCATAGTAAACATTAAACAACCTTTTATGTTTGGTGGAAAAGTAGACATTTGGGTCTTGGGAGTAGAGCTGAAGGGTTTCTCCTAGGTACGGCCACCCCATTGAGCCTGGAGGGAGCTTTGCAAGTGTCTGGTTCTGAGGTCTTCTTCTGTTTGGTTTTGATAAGAACATAAATGAAAATATGGTAACCATAGTGAGAATGATGTAAGCGAAAATTCCATCCATTGGTGTATTACTAGACTCTCTTCTTTGGAAAGTCAGAAGGTTAGCCTTTTTCTTAAAAAACAAAAGAAAAATAAAATGAATTGCAGAATATTTTTGAGCTCTGCTAAGTTGGAGTCAGCAAGGGACGAGAAGCGACCTTATATAGAATAATAGAAAGAGAAAAAACAATAAGAGCACATTCTCATCCCTGAATTTCATGTGGGGCCTAACAAGTAAGGGGTGTACTTTATTAATTAAGAAGTGAGACAAAGGTGCGTTAAGCCCTCTGCAGTTAACATAAATCTTTTAGATATATCTAAAATGGATCACAATAAAATGTATGTTAAAAAAAGTGTTTCGAGAATGTGTTGCAAAAGCTGCTTAAGAATAGGACAACCTATGGCTTGAGGCTATTATTAGACAATGAAGATTGGGTCTGTTTTATTTATAAAAAAAACTATGAAATGGTGGGAGCAATGTTTCTACAATTTAGGTTAACATATGTATGTAATGTCTAATAAATATTTAAATTGTGTGTTTATTTTTTAATAATTATTTTTTTTGTGTATGATACCTAATATTTGAAAGAAAAGAAATTGTTTCTAGTCCTTATTAGATTTAGTATGTTAAGTGCTGACATAAATTGTTAAATGTGTTTTTTGATGATTTTTAAAATTGTTAGTATTTATTTCAAAATTTAAAGGATAATTTTTTGGACTAAAAATTGCCAAGAAATTGCTTCACTATGGCACACCAATAACTTGTGATTATGACCGATTTTGTTCTCCCATGTCAGGAAACGAAAATCGACAAGTAAGGGTGTGTTTTGTTTATCTTGCTCTGAGGAAGAAAATCTCTCAATTGATTTTTCAATTAGTTAAGCACACACAGAGAGAAATTAAAGTGAAACGAAAGAAGGACAATGTTTGGCAGCATTTTCGTGAATCAAATTGTTTTTTATTTCTCTTTCGATTTTGAATGAAAATGTATGTTTTAAGCATGTGTTTTTTCTCATCTACACACGAGGAACAAAACCCTCGATCAATTTTGAGGATCCTTGAATAATAAAGGAGAAATCTATATATGGAGGACAAAAGAAATTAGCTTAACTAATTGTAATTTGAAATTAAAGCAAATAATGACATTTTTTAAAACAACTAGAAGTTGTATTTTGAGTTTTTAACGGTCACATCATCATTTGATGAAAGAATTCTAACGACAAGAATCATCAGAAACAAAATTTATAACTATGAGGCATCAAACACAGAAAAATTTATTAGAAAATAAATACAAAATTTAAGTATTTATTAAAAATCACAAACATATTTTAGCTTAAAATTTAATTGCCCTATTAAATTGAGGTGTGAAATAGTTATGCTTTTAGTTGAATTTCTTAAGTTGGTAACCTCAAACTTTAATTTGTTGATTAAGATTAAGGTTTTAAATTATAGTGGTGATTCTGGTTGCTAGAAGTGATAGATAAATGTGGTTGATAAGAACGTAATTCAAGACTCTAAAAACTCTGCCACTGTAGTTAAAATAATTGTGATAGACTGTTTTCTAAAATCTTGATTAAGATTAAGATTTGATTTTTATTTGTGCATGAAAAAGATTTTGTTGTAAGAAATAAAACTCACTTGAGCTATTATTTTCCTATAAAAGAAAACAGTTTTTTACTCTCAATTAGAAAATATCCTCAGCACACACAAAAAAAAAAAAAAAAAAAATTAACGAGGAGTTTTCTTCTGGTTGCTTAATTAAGGTTGTTACGGCAATGCTAGTGACAAAGTAAACAAATGATATAGACTATCAAGACACTCTTATGTGCGTGCTAGGGAGAGTTGTCTCCTTATATAGCACATCCATTACTTCAAAATTAAAGATTTGACTGCATTTTTAAATGAAATAAAAAGATCTCCAAATTGTGTAATATAATAATATCTTCAAAATTTAGGATTCTATATCAAGACCCCCAATTTGGTGTTGTGCCAAAAAACAAAGTGCCATGATGCTACTTGTGTCAGCCAACAAGAATGTATAATGAATGATGAGATTTTGGCTAGTCCATGGGGTTTTAGCAAAGAAACCGATTTACTAACACATTGGTGTGGAGATTGACACTAGCTATGGTCAATGGTCTAACCGAAATTTGGGCTATAAATTGTTCAAAGGAAAAAAAAAAAAAACTTATAACATTATTACTTTATAATTAATTTTAGTGTTATCGATGTTTGTTTCTTGAATGCTTTCTAGTAATATTCTAAAACTAATTTTGAAAACTTTATAATTTCAAGAGGATTGTTAACATGCTTTTTTTAACATTTTTTATTTTATTAATTAAAATTATTGAAATAATCATGAGTAGGATGGGTTAAAGTGAGATTGAATTTTCTAAAAAATTTCAATCAATAATAAATACTCATGTTCTAAAATAATTGTTGCATTTGACGAAAAAAAATTATCCCAAAATATGTCATGTTAATTTTTCAATGTAATATTAATTTTTTCATTAATTAATATTTTTAATAAGTATTACTTTAGTGTAATATTAATAATGTTAGTTTGTAAAAATACTTCTATCTTTTATCTTTTATTAAAAAAATATTTTATATAAAATAATTTAAGACTACACTTACTTTGGGACGAAAGAAATGATGTTTGAGAGAATATATTACTATTTTTTCTCTATTTCAATTAATGTATCACATGATGTTTGGAAAAAATGAGTAGTGGAGCAATTAACAAACATATAAATACATTATAGATACTTGTAAGATTTTGAAAGAAGGAAAAAAGTTAATTAGTCTCATATTATTACAAAATTTTTAATTAGGCTCTTATATTTTATTTATTTTTTAATTGGACACCTATATTAATTTTAAATTTGTAATAAGGTCTTTATGCTAATTTATTGTGAAGAATCAGTTAGACTTAATAGAATATTCATTATATACATACACTAGATGTGAACCCTAAATCAATATACTTGAGCTGATTATAAAGGTACAAACCCTAAATCACAAACTATTACATAGGTGATTAAGGAGTTGTAAACAATATTACAAACAAATTAAGAATTAATCACGTATTAGGATTGGGGTAAAGATACATAATCCACATTTTATGGTTGATTATAGTTTGAGAGATTATAGATGGGTTGAGAATGAAAATCAGGAGGTGCCGAGGCACATTAGATAAAAAAAAATTAAAAAAAAAACTAAATAATTTCATATCTAACAGCAATATCGTTTTGACTGACATGAAATATCACTTAACATTTATATGTGTATGATAGAATATTCCATCAAATCTAACAAATTTTTTATGATAAGTTGATGTAGGGACAGTTACAAATTTAAAATGAATATAGGGACTCAATTAAAAAAAATAAAGCATGGGGATTTAATTTAAAAAATTGAAATAATGTAAGGAACTATAGACTAATTTAATCATATATATATATATATATATATGTATAATAAACAAAAATATTAATAAAAGACATAAAATAGAAGATTTAAAATTATTCATTTTTCAAAATTGCACCTCCTGGGCTAATGGACAATAGAATGAAAGTAAATTGGATCAATTACCTGAGGCCACAACATGGAAGGTTCCATGATAAATGTCAAAGGAAGACTCCAATATGTGAGACTCTTTTTTTTGTTACAAACCTATATGTGAGACTTTACTACGTTGAGAAATTTAGATAAGATAGAAAAGGTTTTTATCTTATCAAGAATATTGACGTATTCAGAACAGTCTATAAATATGATGCATGATGAAAATCAATGTTCACCAGTAGTTTTTTTCTCAGTGCAATGGCTTTAGTCCAACATTTGGATCAATGAATTAAAGACGGAGAGAGAGAAAACGGTGCGTGAACAAAAATCAAATTTATGAAGGAAACAAAATGAATTGATGATGTTTCCATTTCCTTATACTGATTCAATATTACTTGAAAGTAACGTGTGATGAACGAGATGTGCTTTCGATGATACTATATACAAGAAGTCGTTCATTTTCACGGTATTAGACTTAATTTTTCTTAAATAAGATATCGAATTCAAATTGTATGAATGAAAAAGTATAATTGAAATAGAAGAATTTCATTAGAGATAATTAATCAAATTTTACAATAGAAATTAATCATCAATTAACTAACGTGAATTGAAATGTCTGAATAGACAAAATTGTCTGTTAGAGTAAATTACACTCACACTCCCGTGTTTTTATCAAATTGCACCTGATAACATGAGTGTCTCGAGAACCAGATGCAACGGTGATAGTGACTGAAACTATGGCTGGGGTAAAAGAGGCGGTGAAGGAGGTGGATATGGTGGTGGTGGCGGCGATTGCTACGATGGAGGCAATATCTAAGGTGGTGGTGATTGCTCTGACGGGAGTGGGTGCGCTCGAATGCCTTGTTGGTGGGTAAGGACAACGATGAGGAGGAAGGGATGATGTTGTCGTGGGCGAGGGCGAAGGAGGTGATGTTGGTAAGTGAAGAGGGATTGTTAAAGAAGATGGTTTCTAATACACAAGATGTGATTTTGAGGAAAAAAATAAGGATATTTTAGACATAAATTTTCATTAAAAGTCATGTGACTAACATGTGTATACTTTTAAATTATTAAACGATGTTTAGGAGGGATGAAATCTGAGTGTAATGTGAATTAAATAAATAAGGGACTTTGCATGATGCAAAAAAGGAGTATCATGTCTAATTTGTAAAAAACACAGGAAGCACGATTGTAATTTACTCAAATGTAATTAGTCAGTAACATGAATGTAAATGATTTGAACTAATAAAATTAAGGCTTAAATATTTTTAGTCTGAATAATTATTATTTTTAGTTCTTAAAGAAAGAATTTATTTTTATCATACTCTCAAATTTTTAAAAAATCATTTTTAATTCATTTTATTTTTGTGTTAATAATGTCATATTTTGTAGTGATTTGTCACGGTCAAAGATATGTTTAATTTAATTTCTTTACAAATAATTTGTGATAGTTTAAAACAATCATAATATGTATAAAATTGTGACAATTCTATATCTATTTTTTTATTTTTCTTCTTTAAAATTAACACAATACATAAAAAAACAACCACTAAATCATGCGAGTAATAACATTTTAAAATTATCAAAAATCATTTTTAAAAAAATAAAAAATAAATTTTGGGGATTAAAATTCATTACAAATTACAAAATTATGAACAATTTAAATAAAAATAGATTAAAAGTAGTTTTTCAAAAATTTGGAGACTAATAAAAAAATAATATTTAAGAAAAAAAATATAGTTTTCCAAATTTAAAGAAATAAAAACATATTTAAACCTAAATATAATCATCAATAGAGTTAGTATGAGTAATAAAATAAAAATTAAAACTATAATAACAGAAAATAAATTAATGTTAAGTTCAGAAATGTAAACGGTTAATAGTAGAAAGTAAATAACTCAATACAAAAGTTAAAAAATGGTTAGTAGCACGAACTTAAAGGGTTAGTAGATGTATAGAGAAGTGTTTGTTCCTCCGAAACATTGAATCGAATAAGTTTCCGAACCACAAAAATCTGACACGTGTCTACTGATTTCATTTTGAAATAATAATAATGATATTTAGCATTTTAAAATTAATTATCTTTCCAAACTTAACCCTAGTCAATACCCGTACAAGACCACTCTGACCACATCCCCTCAAAAAAAAAAAAAAAAAAAAAAGAAGGAGAAACATCAAAACGCCAGAAAACTTTGTGAAGCATCGTCGTGGCCCCCTTTCTTTTGCTTTTCCTATCTCTCACTTGTAGCATCCTCGCCGCTGCTAACGCCACCACTCGCATCGCCTCATCATAGTCGCTCGCACCACCACCACCATCCATTCTTTTTGCACATCTATCTTCTCCTTTTCTTGGTTCGTTGGAGGTGCCAAACTTTAGGGTTTTGAGGATGTTGGAAAAGTTAGGCGTTTGTTTGGGCTTCAATGAAGAGGCCATCGTCGTCGTTGCAGTGGACGGTGGCAATGTCACGGAGGCATTTGCAGGGTGGATCCCGAAAAAAAAAAAAAAAAGTAAGGGGAGGCACTGCTCCCGAAACTTTTTTTTTTTAAAAAATTAAAGGAATAAATTATTATAAAAAAATGTGAAAAATGTATAATTCAAAATAAATAAAATTGATAAAATTAGCGTATGGTCGATATTTAAAAATAATAAAAGTGTGGTCACTATATTCATAAAAATTTACAAACATATGTATCCATCCTTACTCGGCAAAATTAAATAAATAATACAAAAAAAATAAAAATTTAAGAAAATGGGACAGTTTGGAAACTATTTAAGAAAATGGGGCAGTCAAACACGCCCGTAAAAAAAAAACTCTGTTGCTAAATCGGTCTCTAAACGTTTGCGACCGAAAATTCCGTCTCTAACTCGATTCCTAAGTGTTTACGACCAAGAATTCCGTCGCAAAATGTGTTAGTGACTGAAATATTATATTTTTTAATTTTTTTAAACTTAAATCGTTTAAAAATTTACATTATAATTTTGACAAATAGATATATCAAAAAAATTACTTACTCACTATTTATCATAATATAAATTAGTTTTAATTTCATTTTTTAACATAATTATATATGAAACAATCAACAATATTTGTTTTTATTAAATATGTTATTTCTTTTAAAATTTCATCATATAAAATAATTAGGAAATAATAGTAAAATTAAGTGGTCACATTTTAAAATAATATAAATATTTATATTATTTTAAAATGTGACCACTTAATTTTACTATTATTTCCTAATTATTTTATATGATGAAATTTTAAAAGAAATAACATATTTAATAAAAACAAATATTGTTGATTGTTTCATATATAATTATGTTAAAAAATGAAATTAAAACTAATTTATATTATGATAAATAGTGAGTAAGTAATTTTTTTGATATATCTATTTGTCAAAATTATAATGTAAATTTTTAAACGATTTAAGTTAAAAAAAATTAAAAAATATAATATTTCAGTCACTAACACGTTTTGCGACGGAATTCTTGGTCGCAAACACTTAGGAACTGAGTTAGAGACGGAATTTCGGTCGCAAACGTTTAGAGACCAATTTAGCGACGGAGTTTTTTTTTTTTTTTACGGGCGTGTTTGACTGCCCCATTTTCTTAAAATTTTATTTTTTGTATTATTTATTTAATTTTGCCATCCTTACTCATCTCTTATTTTTCATCTTTTTTATTATTATTTTTCTATATTTTTCAATTTCTCTTTTCATACAAATATTTAAACTATTTTTTTATTTTATTTTTATTTTATTATTATAAAAAATTATCTATTCTTGAGAATTTAATTTTACACATGCATCCGCCCATGGGCATTTGGCGATCTGAAACCCCATTGTAGAAGAAGTATACTGATATGTAGATGAGTGACAAGGGTAAGTTTGACATAAAAAGAAAAGTTTATAAGTTAAAATTAACTACTATTTTATAATAAATTGAGTAGCGGATGTCACGTTTTAATTTAATCGGATGTTTCTTCGGTTAATTCAATCGGAGAAAGTAACATCGCTTATGTATAAGTTAAAATTAACCTTTTGGAGAAGCAAATAATTAATTTCGATGAATTTTGTTTGTAGTTGTTGTCTTGGAAATGTTTCAAATTACAACTTTCATTATATTTTTAATGGGAACTGGTCAAAAATAAATGTTTACTTCAAGCACATTTTAATTTTAAGAGATTTTCACTTTGGTAAAGTTAGAGATGTCAAAATGGGCCAATCCGGTTCATCAGGATTGGCCCACCACGAGTTGGCTAAAAAATGAGCCGGGCCGGGTTGGCTCATTTTAGTGGAGGGTTAGTTTTTTGTCAATCCGGCTCAACCCACCTCGGGTTGATGGGTTATCTGGATTGGCCCGTGAGCTGGCTCGTGGGTTGGTTCACTTTTATTTTTTTTAAATAAAAATATTAAAAAATCACAAAATAAGTGTAGAAAAATGTAAATTAAACCAATTTAAGTAAATTTAAATATTATAAACTACATCAAACTTAACCTCAAACTAAATATACATGAAACTCAAACAAATATAAATATGTTCAATAATATTAAAACAGTAAAACACCAATCTAACTCCTCAAATGTCAAATTCTCATATTTCAATCATCAATATTAACTTGTCTAGGAAAAATATTAGAATCATAGTTTGATAAATCAATTTCATCTTTATAATCATTTTTTCCATTATCTTTTTTTTTGTGCAACCCGTGAGCCAACCCGGGGGGATTGCGGGTTAAGTGAGCAGGGTCCAAATGACCCGGGATCTTGATGAACCAATTTTTTTATAACCCAACCCACCAATTTATACGAACCAAAATGGATTGACCCACATATTAGACCCATTTTGACAACTCTAGGTAAAGTTAATGTTTAACATTTTCGTTGTACTTATACTTCATTTGTTGGTAACTAGAATGTTAATTTTTTTGAGGTTCACTAGAAGGTTAATTTGTTTCTTAAAAGCATGGATTGCATATGCGTATGTATGGAGACAAAACAAGGACTATGAAAGGGATTATTGGTGTTAAGTAACAAAAGAGACAAACTAATCATATATAACAATGAAAACATAACTTTTTGCAATAAGCATTTTTTGTCTACAAATTTAATATAACTTTTTGCAATAAGCATTTTTTGTCTCAAATTTAACAATATTATTGGACATTTTTTTTAACAAGTCTTAGAAGGTTATGTTTAACATCAATCCATAGAGGAAGAATATCAAAAGAGAATCTTCTAGGTTCACATGAGTTGAACTGGAGGGACAATGCCCAAGACATATATGTCAATTTAAACTATGCTCCTATATTCTATAGTCACGCTTCTTACTTGATGAGGACTTAAGGAGTGGGAATTCCTCAAGGATGAATCCCATATAATTCGTTTTGCTTGCTAGCGGTGTGTAAGAAAATTGGTTCGAATTAAATCGGATTATAATTTAACTTAAGTTGAATTAGATTTTTGTTAACTAGTTTAAGAAAAAAGGAGTACAATATTTTATAAAAATCAATTTGACTAATCAAATTATTTTTACAAATTTTCACTTGAATGTTTTTTTATTTGAAAAAAATAGTTCAAAAATTAATTCGAAACTGATCCTATTTTTAGAACCAATTTAAAACTGATTAAAAATCAGTTCAATTCAAAACCAATTTTTTAATATCAATTTAATTCTAAATCAGTTTCTAAATCAATTTAATTATTTGAATATAAAATTGAACTAGTTAAAAGAATTTGAAACCAATTAGAATCTAATTTTTTTACACACCTAATGCTGCTAGCAGATTCCACAATGGACCAATCCAGTATTTCGTGACTGCATTGGTTAGTGCTACACCAAAAGATTCTCAATCTAAGTCTTATGGGTTGGATATTAAGATTATATTGGGTCAACACATTGACTTGATTTATTATCGTATGCCCAAATCCTTTTATTGAGTGATCTAGAACATGTTATTTCGCTATATGTATTGTATTTTACACAAGTTTCAAATTTAACATTATTAACACACACACATATATATATATATATATATATATTAGTTTTTAAAATATTTACTAACATATATTTTATAAACTAGAAAATATTAGAAAAATATATTAAGAAGGGTTTATTATAGTTAATGGGTGTAGTTTAGTTAACAATACACATTGAATTTGTGATAAGAATTTAGGTTCGATCCCGCATAATACATTTTTGTAAAGGGACAATGAGCTTGAAGTTTAATTATGTCTCGAACGGAGAATTAGTCCTACTAAATACACTTGAGGGGATACCTTGGGATTTCACCGAAAAGTCAAAAATTCTAATTATAGTGGTTAAAAAATAATCAATTATATTTTTGGTTCTTAAGCTTTCTACAAATTTCACTTTTTATCTCTTAACAAAAAATTTAGCTTTTTCGGTTCCTATACATATTTTGCTAACAATTCTTATTTTTATTATCAAATAACAATCTTAATTCTACCATGTTATGAAATGTTGATAAATTTGATGGATACATAAAAAATATTATTTCTTTTCCATCACTTTGACATATATGAAAAAAATTCTGAAATTTCATTATTTACAATATTTTTAAATTGATTATTTTTTTATACATCGAAATGGACAATTCCATCATTCATAATTGAAAAGAATATTTACGAAAGAAAATTCTAATTTATATTTCTCCTCGTCAATTTTGTAGAAATTCATTACTCAATTTATTTCTTTTTCCATTAGTGTTACGATACATTCACACGTAAATTCTCTTTCTAAACTGTATTTTAATGTTTAATAACTTTAATTTAAGATTTCCATCTATACAGATGAGAGATTAAAACATGATTAATTCATATATTGATTGGTTGAATCAATTAATCTAATTTATTTTTATATATTGATCAAAGATGGTTATGAGTGTTATTTAAAGATTTATTTTTTTATGTATTATCATTCTAAAAAACGTACACAGTGGATTATTAAAATTAGATAAGTATAATTTTTAGAATAATTATTATAAAATATTAATAAATTTACAATGAATAATATTTGTGATTAGATAATAATATAAAATAAAAAATAGATTATAAGTGCATGCATTGTTTTTTTTTTTTTAAAAAAAAGTTTATAGCTATTTCGTGTATATTTTTTCTAAAATCATTACTTTCATTCATGTATATTGTTTGAAAAAATTCAAGCAAATGTACAGGTTTATGGAAGAATTTCACAATTTTTCTTGTTTGAGCATTCTGAGAAGATGAAAAAGAGGGAGGAGGTTCTTTGGATAGAGACGTTGCTTTGGTGGAGTGGAATCTTGGTTGGTGCTGAGCAGGTAGTGGCATCCAGCTAAGTAGCCAGATATGGGAATTCTTAAGATCTCCGAGCCTCCACTTCACTATGTTGGATTGCCTTCTACTTCCATTGCCCTCATGGGGGCCCACCTATGATCCTCCTGGGACCAACTCTGTCGTTGACTGAAACCTGACAAAAACCCATTTGAAACTTCTCTGTGCCTGAATGATCACAATATTTTTAATGATGATTTTAAATTGAAATTCTAGATTATTATTTAGTAGATTTTATAATGTTATATAATGATTTAACACTTTTTAAGATCTTTCATATTTTTTAAGTGATTTAAATTTTATTTTTTTAATATATATCAGGTCAAATCAGATTAACTACTAGTTTATTTATTGGATCATTGATCTATTATCTCGACTGGTTTAATGATCGGACCTGATTTCACAACTATGCATATTTTGGATAAGATATTGTCACATTATAAATTTTAGAACAATAGATAAATTATATTTATTAATCAATATTATGCTTGCAACGATAAAAGAAATGAAGAAATGAAGATTAAATTATATTTTATCCTTAAATAAAACAAAATTTTAGGTCCGACAAATTAGTCCAATGGAAACTTACATTTTGGTTCAGTTTATTCAACATCCATGTTGACAATTATTTTTGTGACATTTTTATCCCTATGTATCATATTTACTCTTTTATTAACGGTAACATATAAATGGATTTGTCGCACTTTTTTTATTTTCGAGAACTGAAATTTGAATTTTAATATTTTAGGGATGAATTTGTTAATTATTTACACATTCAAAGACAAAAATATTATTTACTATAAAATATTTAGTAATTATTAATTGATAAATGAGAGAGTTTGAGCCTTTCAAACATGGAACAGATAGTTCCTGTCGAACGTTAGCTGGAATGTTTTTTCATGAGTAAGTAAATTTTAGTAATCTTATTACCAGAATATAGGAAATTTTCTAACTCTTATACATAAAGCATATTGAAATGAAAGCTATATATAATCTTAATTACAGAGATACATGCACCATGCTCACACCAATAAAAGACAAGTTAGAATCCTCTACGTCAGCTCGAAGTCAAGACCATAAATTAAACTTAATAATATCCAACAAAAGATATCAATTCAAAGAACCTTGTCGATAAAAAAATACTGTTCCGCCACACCAATCACAAAACCAGAGAATTCGAGTGAAAGCGAAATTTTCTGTTTGGATTGATTAAACAGCTTGTGAAGAGAATGGATATGATAAAACGGCTTTGGACATGTTTAGTTATTTTATTTTGAAAATTATTTATAATAAATTTCCCTAAAAAAATATATTAAGACGTGTGTGTTTTAAGATAACAAAACTAATTCTCGGTTATTAATCAAACGGGCTATTCATCCGTTTTAGACTTATAGTTAGTGTGTGTTTGAAAACCTGTTTGTGTTAATGCAAGTGAGAATTTCCACTTTTCAAAGCATAAAAGCAAGAATTTGTGGCTTTTTTTTTCTTTCAAATGGACGTTTTGGAGGTTTCCAACTGAAAATCAAAACACTATGAAACATGAAAGAGTGTTTAACTTAGTGCCTCTTACAATTAAAGTTTTTTTTTTTTATTGCCATCTTACGATTAAAGTTGAGAGAGTACAAAAGTATTTTTTACTTTATAAGCAACAATAAATCTTTTTGTAGTGTTTTGGATTAAATTAATGGTGAGAAATATTTAATTAACTTTTTGCGGTGAAGGCAAAGTACTTTAACAAATTATTATCTTTACTTTTTCATGGTACCATCATAATTTTGAGGAGTAAAATTGATTTTTGACATTATCCAAACTCATTTCTTAAACGTATCTTTTTTACAAAATAAGCATTTTATGTTTTTTTATGTGTCTGTTACAACTTTTTTCTTATAAAAAAATACTTTTCTACTTTTTAAGAGGCAACTGTCATTTAGTTCTTTAAAAGTTAATTTAATTTTCTAAAGTTTAAACAAACTAACCCAATTTTTCTTTCTTCATTTGGTGTATTTAAATTTACTAATGTACATTGAAATTTGCAAAATTACTTCCCAAACTTTAATCCAAAGATATCATTAATTATCAACTAAACCACTACTATAAAGTCAACCTAGTGATAGAATATTTAGATAATTTGCATAAAGTCTTAAGTTAATTTATACCTCATTGCCATGATCTACACCAAAAAAAAATTTGTGAAGCGCTAAATTTTTAATAATGTTTTTTAATTATGTAAAAAAATACAACAAGATTCCTTCATATCAAGGAATTTTACTGAAAGTATTATTTACTAATTAAAAAATGTCAAGTATTTATTAGTATTATCTTTATTTAATAAAAATTAAATTATCAGCATAGATACTATATACTAATAATATAATATATTTTTATTAACATATTGGTGAGATATATTTATTTCCTATATTAATAGAATTATATTGTATTAATATAATGCATCATATATAAAATTCGAATGTTTATACCAATTAACAATTTAATTTAAT
>PYAF01000241.1:272259-305041 GCA_007407185.1 Glycine tomentella
TTATTTAACCCTTTTGGCGTTTTCCCATTAACTATTATTTTGTTCTCTTTAATTCTTTTCAAAATTAATTTAAAAAAATATAGGATTGCAATTTCATAGAGCATATTTGCATTAGATTGGTTTTAAAAATTATAGTTTGATTGATAGAAATATTTTGTTAGTGACATTATTCAAAAGAGTTCAATATTTTGAACTACAATATAATCAAGGGTTTATAATATTAAAAAAATATACAATTTCTATTTTAGTCCTCTAATTTATTTTAAAAGTTCAATTTGATCCTCTTATTATTAAAAGATTCAATTAAATCTTATAATTTTTTAAATTATTTTAATTAAGTCCTTCAAATAAATTAAATGAACAAAATAGTAATTAGTCCAAAAATATTTCTGTTATAATAAACTGTTCAATAATATTTTATATTCTTTTAATTTAATAAACATATTCCTTTTTATTTAATATTTTTTAATTTTAACATTAAATCATTTTTTAAGCTCTTTAATTATTTTCTAAATTAATTCAATTAACCGGAACCTACAAATTGTTTTAGAAAATTTAGCATTACTTCATTCTAACAGACAAACTTTACAGCCAATGATACCCAATTCTGTCATCTTCGGAAACATTATTATAATCTTATATGTACTTGATCAATCATGCTTCATGTAAGTGAACCCTACCAAAGCAACGTGTTGCTATATGAGCTCCTTCGAGCAGGGTCCTTTATCACCATGTGTGCTTTGAAGAAAAAAGTATATTTCCACTACTGCACACTCAGATTCTCTGGTCATCCCTGTGCAAGCTCTAGATATTCAGATATGATTTTTTCACACATAATCTATACAAATATATAATCAACTATAAATTTTAGAAATAAACATTCTTAATTAGTAAGTATATAGGTACATTTTTCTGAATTCTAGGGATGTTTAAATTATTATCATTTTTTAATATTTTTTTCCCTAAAAACAAGATATCTCCACAATCAAATCATAAAGATTGATTCCCAAGAGAATAATATATTACTTAGAGACAACTCCTCTTTATACAAATACTACTCTATTAACATAATCAGAATTTGAACCCCTATCATATTTGAAAGTTACACACTCCTTCGGATCAAGGTTTTTTTTTTTTTTTCCTTTCCTGCGACTTTAGAAAATAAATTGAAGATTCTGAGTGAAGTTTAAAAATAATAGTTTGAGCGTTTAAAACAGAGACGTATCTACTTCGGTGGCGGAGCCAGCCAGTTTTTACTTTTAAGATAATGTAAGTAATGTAAAATTTTATTTTTAGGTAATGTGAAATTTTATTTTTAATTTTAATTAATTATATAAATATATATAATTATTAAAAATAAAAATCTTCACTCAATAACTACAAATTTGATCAAATTGAAACTATAAAAAGTAAAATAAATTTGATTAAAAATATAAAAATCAGAAACATACTCTTTTGTTAAAATATTATTGACTTAATTATATTCTTAGTCCCTCAAGTTAAGAGATTGTTTTATCCTTCGAACAAAAAATTACATTTTCTAGTTCTCAAATTTGAAAATGCTCTTTTTAGTTTCTCCACCATAATTTGAAGATAAAAATATAAATTTTTAAGATTTAATTATAAATTTTATTATTGAACTTTTATTATTTTGTAAATTTTACCACTCAAGCTTTATTTTCGTAAATTTTATCATTCAACTTTCATAATTTTGTAAATTTAACCGTTCAAGTTTTTCTTTCACAAATTTTATCATCCAACTTTCAACATTTCACAAATTTGATTATCCAAACTTTTAGTTTTTGTGCAATTTACCATCACATTGGTAACAAAATAGTTGTTTTATATTATCTTTAACTTTTTTGTGACACATAAGAGGTGATAAAATACACAAAAATTAAAAATTTGAATAATAAAATTCATGAAAATGAAACCTCAATGGTAAAATTTATAAAATAATGAAAATTAAATGATAAAATTTACTATTAAGCCAATTTTTAATTTAGATCATGGACTAAAAAAATATTTTATGAATTTGAGGAGATTAAAAAATATAAATTTTTATTTTGGGAGGCTAATAAAAATAACCCCTAATCAGAGACTAAAATATAATCAAGGCTATAATATTTTATGTATAATTACAAAGTGTTCTCGGAATTTGATAAGTCAATCTATAACACGAGTGTTGTTCCTACAAATTTATATATAGGAGTATCCGCTTCACAACATAATTTTTTTAGGATAAAAAATCATTTTCGTCCCTAAATATGTAAAGTGTTGACAAATTCGTTCTCAAAAGATGAAAATTCAAATTTAGTCATCTAAAGTAAAAAAAGTGCGACAAATCTATCTATTTGTTAACTTCCGTCCGTTACCGTTAATAAAAGAGTTTACGAAGCACATTCATGGACGAATTTGTCAGCGCTCTATAATTTATGGACAAATATAATTTAATTTTCATCTTCTCCATTTTTTAATCATTACAAGCATAACATTACAATAAACACTTAAAAAATAGGAAAGTAAACACCAGTTAGAACAAACATAATAATAAACATAATATTAATTAATAAGCATAACCTGTCTATTATTTTGAAATTTCTAATGTGACGTGACCTTACCCAACATATGATACTCAAACAAAAATGCACAGCCATTAAGTTAATCCTTACAAAAAAATGAGATTCAACTTGATTTTATCATTACCTAATGTTGTCACAATAAAAATTTTAAAACAATAAACAAATTATGATTATTATATTTGTTCTAATTTATACTTGCTTTCTTATTTTTTAAATGTTTATTGTAATGTTATGCTTGAAATGATTAAAAAAGGGGCGGAAGACGAATATTAAATTATATTTTGGATAAATAATTATTTTCATTTCTATATGTTTAGAGCACTGACAAATTCATCCCTAAATGTGCCATGTAGACTCTTTCATTAACAATAACAGAAGGAAGTTGTGAATTTGTCACACTTTTTACACTTTCGAGGACTAAAATTTGAATTTTCATCTTTTGGGATCGAAATTATCAACGCTATATACATTCAGGAACAAAAATGACTATTTACGCTTCTTTTTATTCATCTTTAAAATATCATTTTATATACTATGAGATTAAATTCTATGGATCATCAACTTATTTAAAAATATATTTTCAATTAATAAAAAATATTTTTATATATTTTTTAAAGTAATTATTATAAAAGTTAATAAATTTATCATAATGATAATTTATTATTAAATATTTTTTAATAAATTATTAAAGATTTTAAAAATTATTGAAACCTTTAAAATACTTAGATGTTAAAAAATATCAAAATCTAAATAACTAAACTTAGATCCTTTCAATCAATTGAACAATATGTTAAACAAACTAATCACTGTAGTGACTACTTTATAAAGAAAAAATGTGAAACAATTAAAGTAAAGGGAAAAATAATTATGTAAAATTGTGCTATTTAAAAATATTAAATAAAAATCAAAAAATAATAAATTAATATTTAATAAAAATAAAATCATTCAATCTAATCTAATTTACTTTAATTAAAATAAAGCAAATTTAGTATTGTAGTCAAATAGATATTAATTAGATAAATTTAATTAATTCTCAATTTTGAAATTATGCTTCTTGTAGTCCTTTAAATGTAAATTTGCTTTTTTTTTTTTACTAGGACCTTGGAAATTATTCTTTATAGTCTTTCCCATGAGTGTGTATCAAACGGAGAATAATAAGTTGGCATTTGTGCCAATTTTTAACCCTCAAAATTTAATTTTAAAATCTTCACAAAATAATCAATTTATTATTCTCCATTTGGTGTTTATGCATGAGAGAGACTAAAAAAAGTAATTTTTAAAATTTAATGAATAAAATGTAAATTTAAATTTAAAAGACAAACAAAACACCAAATCGAGTGACTAAAACACTAACGAAGTCTAATTAGATACTAGTTTACTTTAATATTTAGATCAAATTAATGAATTTTTTATTAACATTTTTAATCAACCACAAAACCTCTTTCATTTATGAGACAATAAGTGCACTTGTAATATATATATATATATATATATATATATATATATAATTATTTCAGTATAACTTTATTGTGTTAGATCATAAGGTGAATAAGAACCAACAATTATTTGATTGATGTAAAAAATTAAATATTAAGTTTCAAAGTTTGCATCTAATAGTTTAACAGACAAAAGTGTGTTGAATTTACGTTCGATTCATTAGACGATAACAGACAAACACTAAATCTATAGCATTTATGATTAGTTTAATGCTATGATCATTTGATCTTTAATTTGTGGAGAGAATGTTTCTTGTTCTTTATAGAATCTGTTGAAGAACAAAAAAGGAGAAAAATCAAAAGATAGAGTTACTTAGTCTCAAGGCATGCTTAAAGCAAATTACACAACACTTGAAGGTACAAAAGGTGATTTGTTTTCTGAGGGTAGATTTGGAGTACTCGTCAAGGAAAATACGCAAAGTGCTTTAGTAGTATACTTTGACAAGTTGTGACAAACATTTTATTTCCTAACGAACATCTTCACCAATAGACAATCAATGGACAAAAGAAGAAGATCATTATCTACAGATAACGATTATTTCCTTCACAAGTCCAGAAATTTTTGAAGTGCTAAAGTTAGAGACATCAATGAATAATCATTCTCAAGCATTCAAACTCTTGTAAAAGCTTTCTTAGTTTTCAAAAAGGATTCAAATCACTTTATATATATATATATATATATATATATATATATATATATATATATCCTGAGAGTTAAACTATGAGCTCAATTTGTATATGTTTTTATAAGAAGATAAAGATAATCAATGTACACTTGAACCTTAAACAATGAGTTGGTTTGTAATAGCCAAAAATGGCTTGGTAGTTAAAAAAAAAAAAACTTGAGTTATTAGCTTGGAGAGACTAATGAAAAAATTACTTGAGTTAAACTAGGAGTAGCTTGAAAAATAATTTACTTATATTTTTGTGAAAGATAATAAAACTTGATAAGTTGTCACTCAATAATTGAGAATCATCAGTGCAAATCCCTGTGTTTTTTAATTCAAAAAGAAATTCATGTAAATTTTATGAAAATATTTTAAATCCATAAATAAAATTCAACTATGATAAGGTTAATATATATTTCTTGGTATGTGATAATTGTTAAGCATACATAAAATAACATATAAATTACTTAGCAATTATCTCTTCTTTTCCTATTTTGAATGCTTCCTTTTGTAATTAAAATATAGGAATTAGTTTTTTCTGAGCTTTTACCCAATAGATGCTAAGTTTAGTTGATTCATGAGGTGTTGGTTGTATTTTGTAGAAATTTCATAGCAAAGAAATAACAGGAGAATTAAGGGCGTGTCAGGTGTCCGCTTAGCGCGACGCTCGCTTAACGCGTCAGATGCCGCTCAACGCATGGTCACTTATCCAGCTGAACAATGGAGGCGCGCTCAACACGACCTTTCCGCGTCCAACACGAACCACGACTCTGGGCCACTTTAAAAGAGAAATTAGGGCACGAAACAAGGGTTCTTACTTTTTAGGTTCTTCAATGGAGACCTTGGGAGGCTGAGACAGAGCTTGGGCACGAGAAAAGGGAGAGATCCCACTTATTTGGGGCTCTCTTCATCCATTTCCTTCCTTCCCCTTTCATTCTTCTTGCTTTTCCTTCATATTTGTAAGCTCTCTCATGGAAATGGGAGGTTAACCCATTCATTGTTGGGGTTCCAACAACCAAATACTTTTGATGTAATGATTCTAACTATTTATTTAATGTTATTTTAGTATCATTGTTGTTTTTTTGAGCTTTATTCATGTGTGTGGTTTGATCTCCTATATGCATGCTTTGTTATAGGGTTTTAATACATTGGAAAATGATTATCTCCTTAGAACGGAAAAACGCTTCTAAACGATATCATGACTAAGGATGGAGTGATGTTGTTTAGCCTAGGTTATAAATCATTTTCACTCTTAATGCAAATTATTTGATGTAGCTAGCTGAGGGATCAAGAGTGAAATCAAGTGATTTAGGGTTTAGCGCTTGAGGAATCAAGGTTAAAATACATTAATAGATGAGGATGAGCGAATTTAATCGTTGAATAGAAAACTATCTTTAGTATTATATTAAGGATAGTTTTGGTTTGTTGAGCCCCAACACGTCACAAACTCCGCATCAACCGACATTTCATCCCAATGTTTGTCTTCTATCTCTTTCTCGTGTCCTGCACAGTTGTCTTTACTTATTCTACACTTTACATTTCTGTATTAGATTAGAAAATATCAAATTTAATTCTTGTTTGTTTAAAATTAGAAATATATTAACTCTGAGTAGAAAAAAAGTTTCTATGAAATTCGACATTCGGATTTACCATTTCATTATTATTTGGACAATTCAGTGCGCTTGCTGAATCGTTTAAGAGTATGGCATTCCTTCAACGTGAACAATCATGCATGGCTGATGGTGATGTTAATGCAGTAGGTACGTGCGATTTATAGGTGTTGGCTTTAGATTTCTCTTCTTTTCTCTTGGTTTGAACTTTGAACGTGTTAAAAGGTGAATGGTTACACAAGGCTCAACGTGACAGGGTAATCTATGGAGATACTGAGGTATCAATTACAAGGGGCACCTGTCTCGTTCTCGCATCTACTGATGAACGCGTGGTGACAATCCACCTTGTACGTACTGGCACTAATTTGGCTATGGTGCCCAGTGCTCGTTATGGTATGTTTCATCGAATATGATAAATGTTCAAAAGAAGAAAAGGTGTTCCATCACTTGCATGCATCTGCTTCAACTAATGGAGAAATTTCGTACTTGGGACCTATCACTCTTTTTGCAATAACATTTCCCTTAAGATTCATTAATCAATGGCTACATATACTATAAAAAAAAAAAATTGATGTTAAACTGCTTATTATAAAAGTATAATGTCAAACTATTTATAATACAATGTCTAAATATATTATGTATTTCCTTTGTAGAGAATATATGTTTTTCTGTTATTGTCAATGTTGCTCAAGTTGGATAATAACAGAAAAGGTTTTCTTATAAAATATTTAATATAATTAAATATTCATGGTTTGAATTTGAGAATCTTGATTATGCTGGAATTTGTATTAGTTGAATCATGTGATAGATAGTTTAAACAATTATATCGATTATTTATATTTAATTGATTTATTTTTAAGTATTTAATTAAATGATATTGTTAGACTACCAAAATGATTTGATATGAACTTACTATATGAATACCTTTATTGTCCCACTTTTATATAATAGTCAAATTAATAAGGATTTCTACTACACTTGCTCTTGAATCTTTTCATATGCCATTAATTTGTTGTGGTATAGGCCAAGATGCAACTGCATGATTTTATGTAGTATTTTCACGGGGGACCGGAATGGTTTGCTTTGGTGGGTTCACTGCATCTGTTTTGCTTGGCTTTTGTATTTTCAGACTTTTGGATCTGTTTTCTGATCCTTTCCTTGGAATTTTCAAGCACATCTTGTGCATTTAATGATATCTTTGATCGCGGATATATATTTTTTTTAATAAGGATTTCTAATTATGATTCTCAATAAACCAAGCCTCATTATAGTCTCTTTCTCTCCATCTAAAAAGTGACGAATGTTCCATTGATAAATCTAAAATTTCAATTGATCTGAGAAAGAATAATAAAACCATAAGCTCTCTTTGTTTGTGACTTTTATTACGGCAAGTCTTCTATAGTAAGGTGATTATTGACCAAAAATCTAGATATTTATTTTAATCCTTCATAATAGAGCATGTTGTAGATCCTAAGATATTAATTTGATATATTGTTCTAAGACATACGCCTATAATATATTTGCATTCACATAAAAACTAAAAAAAAAAAATATTAAATAAGGATTAGAATCCAATAGACTCTATTTTTCCAATCTCTATTTTTAATTTTTATATGAAAAATTATAAATTTTATCTTTTATCATTAACACAGTTAATTAATAATATAACCAATGTTCACCTCACTACAAATATGTCACTTAAGGTCGGGCAAGTGGTGAGAAGTTAGAGTAAATGTATGAAAACTTATGGTTCATCCTCGTTCTTGTCTTTGTACATCATTTTTTTTTTTATGTCTTATACAAAATCTTCTCTACTAATATCAAAAGCCTTAGATTTTTTTTTATATATAAAATATTGTTTGTAAAATGCTTTCTATTTTTTCACAATTAAGTTAATAGTTTTGGACTATCACATTTAGTTTATTTGGATTAAGGCAAATAATTAAAAAAGTCGTTTTCATATCTCTTTTGTTTAATATGAGTTGGTAGAATCCATGCATAATTTATCAAGAGTGAGACCCCATAAAGAATATTATAAATACAGTAAACTCAACTGATCAGAAGCTTCTGGGATTGTATTTCACTTTATGGAGCATTATAAATACATGATGAGGCAGTCTTAAAAACAAATGATGATCTTGGTGGACTGGTGGTAAAGAACAAAATTTAAATTCTTTCAATGATGTTGATCATGAGATTGTACAAATAGAGAGAGCAAAGCACGATATCGATAACAAGATATATATATCTTCAAACAATACCAACTCATCTCTCTACTTACAGATGGAATCAAAACTAAACATTCAATCTTTTCACCAATGCTTAAGTTTTATCTTTATGAAACTGGACTAAAACAATTCTGATCGGGCATAATTAAATATGAGCTTGTTTGACTCATTAATATTAAACATGACAGTATATGCTTATATATCCATCAGATCTCTCTTAATGGATAACGCATAAACAAGGATATAGTCTATCTCACTCTGCTTCTCTTTAGTGTACTAAAGGTATTCATAATAAATATTAATAAATGTGAAAGGAGTGTCACTTGGATGCATTTTTCAGAGAGACAAATCAAGTTGTTGATCGATATAATAGCAGATCATGAGATGTATTCTTTAATACAGTTTCAAGTTTTTGATGTAGCGCTCTCCAAGCATATTCAGCTTGCGTTTCTTCCTTGGTTAAATAATATATATTTGCATTTCACCGGAAAAAAAAGGATTAAACTTAATTAGGATTTGGTGTATATATTTATGCAAAATTCTCAATTACAACCTTAAAAACATTATTCTATTCAAAATTGTAATTAATTTAATTATGTTTCTAATAAAAATTAATTAAATTATTTTAAAATCTATTTATATAAATAAAAAAATAAAATAGAATAATAAGTTAATTGAATTATTATAAAATGTTTAAAGGAGAAATACTAGCCAACAATATATTTTTCTAACACTTTTTTTTTGGAAACTATCTCTAACACTCTTTTAAATACACTTTATTATTAGCTTGAGTTAATTGGAAATCACAAATTTGTGTGGTCCTACTTCTTATCTAATGACTCTCTAACACTTTTTTAAATACTCTCTTCATCTTAAAATAATTGTTATCTTAAAATAATTTTTATCCTAGGTTGTTTTATACGAACAAACAAAATAATAATAAATAAATAAAAGAGATTAATAATTTTACATAATTAATTTTATATCATCATTAATTCATTTTTAGATTTTGTAGTGTATCATTAATATATAAGAAATATATATATGTTAAAAAAATAATTAATATTATATTCAAAAATTAAAATGATAATTTTTTTGAAATATTTTTTTACACAACAATTATAATGAGACATAGGAAATACACTTTATTATTAGCTTGAATTAATTGAAAATGACAAATTTCTTTTGGTCCTACTTTTTATTTAATGAGTCTCATTTGTGATTTTTTTTAATTTTATTTTTTTAACTAATGTAAAGAATGTTTTTATAGTAGTCCTTTTTAAAAATATTTTGAAGTAACTAAATTTTATATATTAATTTGTTTAATAAGAATAAAGCTAAAATTTAATACAAAATTATAGCACCACGCATAAAAAAGTGAATATAATTATCCAAAATTAGTGCACACATATATAAATATAATTTGGAGCAGCAAAAGGATCGGATTCCCTTCAAATTAGCCCCTAGCATCTATATTTTTATCAAAATTGTTACTCTCAAAATAAAATTTTGATTTATTTTATTGATTGTACATAATATATTTTAAGAAATATAAATTCACACTACAAACAAAATTATGTTTAGTGGCATCAGACTGATGGTCTTATTAAAATTAAAACACAGTTTATAAAAAAAAAAAAACACTCATAGACTCCTTGTTACGTAGTAATTAAGCCAATGGTTTGTCAAATTACTATTATGTCATTAATTAATATTATTATTTGATAATAAGGACTAAAACAATTGTTTTTTAATAAGGACTAAAAAAATTTAAAGTACTAAACCAAAAAATAGGATATTCTATATAGAGGAACTAAATTCTTATTTAAGCCTAAAATTATACTACTAATAAAGATAGAAAGATTATTTATTTTGGTAATTGAGATACTTGATTCCCCTCCGTAGTATTACTCAAGGTATCTCTAATTTTGGATCAATTATGGAATTAATCAATATTTATTTTACTTAAAGTTTTTCATATTCCTCCAAAAATGTGTTATATAAAAATTGAACATAAATCCTTTTCTAAAAGTTCAATGTGTTGTCAATTGAAGGATATTATTTAAAAGATAGAAAGAATTATAGCTATATTTCATACACTTAAATCCTATGTATATAGTAATATCTTGCAAATCCTATGTATATAATAATATGTTGCAAAATGAAATTCTGCATATATTTACTAATTTCTGGTCTTTAATTGTATATAATTATATAAATAGAAGTGTGGGTGTCTGGGTGATAATCTCGAAAATGTTGTCAGCGCGAAAACTTAACACATATCTATTGCTGATATCTCAACCTTGCGTGCACGTACACAATGCATTTGTTCACCGGCAAACTAATGTGGATGAGAGATAGCAAACATTTGTCAAATGCATTATATTGATGATGCACTCTTGAGTAATCCTCTGTTTGCTTAATGCGTGCTATTGTTTGACCATCAGTTGGATGATTACAAAATGTGTTTAAAATGAGAAAACTTGTAAATACAAGTGGAAATGAGCTTGATTAATTAACTTGTATTGTGGAGAGCTTAGACATAGAACTTCTTAATGCAAGAGTTTTGTTAATTTCTAAACTTAATAATGTTTGACTTAATCTTTGTGTTTCTAATTGATTTAAGGGACTATGAGCCAAGAATTTGCATTAGTTAATTTTAGCTAATACAAAAATAAAACAAACTAAGTAATCCATTGTTCAAAGGTTTCACACTATGAGCTTGGTAAAGGGGAGGGATATTGTATTTATCATTTTCTTTATATATGCAAAGAAGTTGTTTTTAGATTTAAACTCATGACTAACAAGTCATCAAGACACAACTTTATCGCTATACCAGCATGAACTTTATAATTGAATTGAACGATTAATATAAAAAAATCTTTAGTTTATTCTAATTCAATTCTTATTTTATCATACAAACCACAAAATATATTGGAAATGATAGGATTAAATTAATATTAAATTCAAATTTGTACATAAACTAACCATTTTACTCTTTCCAAATAGTTTATTTACTAAAATAATTTTTTTTAATGGCTTTTAATTTATGTTTGAATTTTAATCTATTTAAATTTCATTTTTCAAGCATATAATTTAATTTTAAATCAAATCATATTTATTTTAAAAAAATTAATATTCTGAAATGATATACAAATAAGATAATCACAATATGAATATATAAAACGGAATATAAACTAAATTACAACTAAACAATAAAAATTGTATATATGCAACTATTTAATATGTGTTTGTGACTATGTGAGTATGATTGTTCTTTATCTTTGTCGTGTTATCGATTAATTTGATTCTACAGCATCGAAAGTTGTTAGCTACAGATTTGGTCTACATTTAGGCATTTGAGAAATCAAGAAACAGAATGGATTACAATCTTGAAAGTTGAAATCATGGATATACTTACACTTAGTGTGTTCATTGATGGTGGCAGCAAAGGAGGCAACATGTGTTGGCATGTTGCGTCCTATAACAGATAGCTTGTGACTGGGAAGACCGAACGTAAAGTAAAACGCGACGAATGTTGTACTATGCCCCGTTGTCTTGAAAGATTGTGAGAGATTGTTACTTAAAGTTAGTGTACTCGAGGATCCATCCTTCATTCATTCTGTCTGCATGAAACGGTTCATCTGGACACAGACATTACATTTCATGAACTTGTATATAGGGTTGTGAAACATTAACTAAAACGTCTTCAAAATATTATTCTTCTAAAGTCTCACTAAGATTTTATGTTTGTCCTCCTTGTCTACCCTAGAATGAAGCAATTTTCTTTTCTTTTCTTCTCCAAAACTTTTCGTTTTGATTTGAAAGTAGATCAATAAATTTTCTATAATATATTATACATAAATGACATGATTTAAATTAAGAGTTAATAGTGTATGTATTTTGCAGCGTAAAAGATTCAATCACAAATTATTACTACAAGTTTGTGAACTTTTACTATTACTATCTTATAATAGTCAAACAAATCATGAATTATGATTGATTTTTTGAATCGTCATGATGTTGCTGCGAATTATCTATTGACTATTTTACTTATAATTAATATTTATCGAAAATTTGGTAGACTATCTTTAGTGAAATTTTCACTTTTAACATACTTATTATTAATTCATAAGACACGACTTCAAAATCTTATTTAAAGAATCTGAGTCCAATTTTACTTTAATCACTTACATGATGATGAATGATGATGAATTATGATTGATTAATAGTATAGGAAAATTGACATTGATAGTGCACAAACATTAAATTTGAAACATTAAAATTATGTAATTTTTTTATTATGTAAAATGAGCTATCTGTTGACTGTTTGGCAAAAGGGAAATGATAAAGCTAGCATCATCAAAAGAAAATAAAGGAATGAAAATGACAAAATCCGGGGACAGACTCACTCATCTCACCTTTGAGATGTGTGTTTTGTTTTATATTATTATTATTATTATTATTATTATTATTATTTTGTTGAATGATTTTGTAATTGTGAAGTAATCAAGGTAGAGTTGGAAGTGAAGTATCATCAATGAAGCACAAACAACTCTCTCATTTAAAGTATCATCGTGTCAAACACGTTTCTGACATTTAATTTATTTCGACATTTATTTGACTCTAATATGATACTTTTTATTAGATATTCAATTAAAAATTATTTTTTGTTGATTTAGATACTTAACTTAGCATCTTTACACAACTCAAACACTTTAAAAATAGAAAAGATTGGTTTAAAAACATGAATATACAATCAATTTAAATATTTTACTATATATTACTTATATTTTCATTTCTTTAAAGTTTTTCTCTTTGTCTGTATGTGATATTTCCGTATCTTATATTTCAGATATTAGTTGTGTGCGGAGTATTTATGTTCGTGTCGTATCTGATTTCTGTATTAAATAGAGCATCATCATATTCCACCAATTAGTAAGATGAGAAAGATATACTTCATGATTGTAAAGATTGTGTTGTGGTTTATAGACCATCAGAAAAGACCCTAATATTTTTTTTCCAAATCAAAAAAGAAGGTAGATAAATCAAGGGACCCAACTGCTTGTGATAAAGGATGTAGTATATGCCAGGAACCACATCTCTCTTCTAAATTATCACACATCACCATTTTTTCCAGCTGGAAGGAGGCATCTTGTAAAGTTCATAAATTATTGATTGAATCCCATAAAATAAAAAAGAAGAGGAAGAAGAAGAACACGACATTACCATGCATGGCTGCCACCAATAGTTGAGAATTGAGATTGAGATAAATTGAAGGACATTTTTATATTTTACATCACTCTATCCTTACGTGAGAATTGCGTGGTTGTGGTACTGGTCAAAATGGGCCCCCTTATCACTTTTTATTAATTATTATAGCCCATGTCGGTCACAAGGTTGTAACTAGTGAATTTCAGCATCAAATTATCTCATTTTTTATTCTCAAGTCTAAACCTTTTGTTTAGGAGACCTATGTTTAGATTTGAAGAAATGCATGTGTTTCGAATAGAGTATTAGAGAGGTTAAATTCTAAGGGCATGATTCCAATACTAAAAGTTCATTGTTCCAATACACGTCCAATTTAGTGATAGAATAATTACACAATCTTATGCTATTAAATGTCTTTAGGGTTTGTCTAAGATGACCTAGACCCTAGATATATTGAGATATCTCATGACAACTTTGATTCATCTAATAATTCCTTTCTCATGAACACATTTTAGGTTAATCTAATCACATTTAATTAATATTATTAACTAAGTTTCAAATCACTTTACCTATTTATTTACTTTGTGCCCTAGATAAATAAAGTTAACTTGATGTAAAAAAAAGAGTAGTGGATTTGAATTCTCCCACTCCATTAACAAAAACTAACAATTAATTAACATTTGTTAATTAAAAAAATTATGCCCTATGATCACATCATCATACACTTAGTGTTTATTTCGCGCCCTCTCACATCATCATCCTATACTTGGAAATATCAAGATCAACCATATAATCGTTGATTGTAGAAAGGTTTGCAAATATCTAAGGATTCCCCGCCTTTTACCATCCATGTGTGTTGGTAACAGCCACATTATTAGTGACCATCACTTATAAATATCATGACTCTTCTCAAAGTTAATTATTTTCATCATATTCTTATATATTATTCCTTTGTTGAAATAATTTCTGACTTAATCATTACACTCTTTGTAAGTATTAATAATGTTCAACTGTGTTCAATGACCACCAAAATAACAACTCACCAGAGAAACCAACCTTATTAATTAGAGTGTGGGCTTGTCATTTGGACCACTTCTAATAATCATAAAATCTTTTTTTTTTTTCCTATTTTTTTCTCCTAAAAATATAAACAATTAAGATGAAGTTGGATCTCCACATCTTAAGGAATTAAGCTTCGGCATTCTCGGCTGAAAGATACTCAGGATTCATCCAAAATTAAGATAACGTTAGAGTCAAGGTGTATTTAATTTCTTTTGGACGGTCACATGCAACTTGAGTATAATTCCTACCTGATATTAAAAACGAAAAACCAAGACAATGAGCTCTCATATTAAGACGCTAATCATTATTTTACATCCACTCTTGTAAACTTTCTTATCTTCTTGAAGCGTTTTTGCGGCTGCTTTTATGCAAAGAATAGAATAAAAGGCATGGTATGTGTGCTTTACAACTTGAATCCAAAAATGACAGCTAGAGTCCAAGCCAAGCAGCCCTAAGTTCTTAGCTTCTTATATTACTTTGAATTAATTGTTGCATGCTGATACAAAAGCATACCCTAAATTGACCGATTAACATAGGGTACAGGCTCTCATTTGTTTCAACTCTATGATTTTATAAATCCTTACTTTTAGTTCTGATATTACAAAGCATTATTCATTTTAATTCTTTTTAATCACATTTCTGCATATATACGTTAAAGACAAAAATAAAGTGAATAACGTTTCAAAAGTTACTAATCATGAGTGGAGGATTTATAAAATCAGCAACTAAAGTTAAACAATTTAGCAAAAGACAATGAATTTACATATAATCGCAAACACCGTCCGTACGCAAACAGAGGACAAGTGTTTGGAGGAGGGGGTGGTGGGCACTGGTCAAATCCAAATTGCAAACAGCAAATGGCTATGTTCTTTTCATTTTATCTACTTATCAAAATTTCAAACTCATCGGAGTAAGGTCTTTCTTCCATGAGTAATTTCAACGTATTAAATCCCACAAGTATGTAAGAGAAATATTTAGGTTGCATACTCGAATGCTCTTTTACATTTTTTCTTCAATTTCATGATTCAATTGTGAATAACCAAAACCAGATAATTAACAAGGATGCGATTGATATTGTAAAAAAATTAATGATGTGTTTGATTGTATTTTTATTTTTATTTTTAAAATCATTCATAAAACATTACTAATTTTTAGAAAATAAGAGAGGGGTAAGATGAGACACAACAATGATTGAAAATCCAAAACAGAGTAAAAGTCTAAAACAGTTTAGTAATGTTCTGATCTTTTTCATTTTAAAATCTAAAAAGTAAATATTATTTTAAAAACATTTTTTAAAATCTAAGAACCAGTTTGAAGTGGTTGTGATTTTTTATTTTTCTTTTCTAATGCAATTTTTAAAATAAAATGTGTTTGATAAATATGCGATTGAGGTAATTTTTAACTCAATTTTAAATACTTTTACATTCATCTTTAAAACTAAGGCTCGGGTGATTTCTCATTTTTAGTTTTGAAATTTTTAAAAATTAAAACCAGTTTTAATTGAGTTTTGATTTATTCTTTATTTTTAGTTTTTTTAAAATGTTACAAATTGAAGATAAATAAAATTAGTCAACCATTTTTTTCTTATCTTGCTCGATTGGGAAATAATGACGATGGACAAAGTAGTAGGGTGAGAGTGGTGACAATGACGGTAGTGACAATAATGGTGGTGCCAGTGGATGGTGGTGACCATGATGATGATGGTGGGGGTGGAATGGTAATGGTGACGGTAGTAGTCATGAATGGTTATGACCGTGTTTTAAAACCCGAATCGACTCGATCGATCAGACCAATTCAATCGCAACTCGGAGGTTTGGCTGGTCGAGTTGCTAATTAGATTGACCATGCATTGAACCTAGTGCAGCCCACCATGATCTGATTGGATTTGGGGTTAAATAGGTGACCCACAAACCCGGCTCGAGTCACGCCCAAGGGAGGAAACACATTGGGTCATGCAAGTCAGCTAAGGTTGAGTATAAAATTTTAATTATTTTTAATAAAGACCGAGTCATATGGGTCAATTAGTGACCTATTGGTTAGTCCATTGACTCAGTGATGCAATGCCTTTACTAGGTCAATCATAGATTTAGTTTTTAAAATGGATGGCGATGCGGTGGAATAGTGACAATGATGATAACAACGACAAAATGGTGTTGGTGGTGGCAGCGACGTATGGTGACAGTGGCATTGGCATTGACGGTGGTAGTGGCAATAACAGTGGTGAAATGATAGTGGTGACAGCGACAAGTCGACAACGATGGTGGGTGGAATAGTAATAATGACAGCTACAATGACAATGGAAGCAACATAATGGTGGTTATGGTGGTGGAGGCAACAAAGGTGTGCAGTGGTGGTGGCAGTGGCAAAGGCGGTATGGTGGAGGTGATAACGGTGGTGGAATAGTAGTGGTGACGGCGACGGTGTGGTGGTGGTGGTGGTGGCGGTGGAGGTATGCTTATGGCATTTAGAATGTGTTTTTAAAACTTAAAATCAATTTTACAAAATTTTTTTCTTGGTTTTGATAATGAATATAAAACCATTTTGAAATCGAATTAAAAAACAATTTGGCTTCAATTTTGTTGAACCTATTTTGTTTTTAAAATTACATTTGAAAATCGAAAATAAAAAATTTGCAACCACCCCAAATAGGACCTAAGAAAAAAGAATGTGTGAATTTAATTTTTAGTTTTAAAAAGACATATACTTCCTACATTTGACAATGATATTTTTCGTTGCCACCATTATAACACTCATCATTATCACCATTGCCACTATCATTATTGGCATGATATTGCCATCACCGCTATTGCCACCAACAATATTAACACCACCACCATCACCATCACCATCACCATCAATCACTACTATTGGCATTAGCATTGTCACTTGAAATCACCATCACACAAATATCCCTTAAACTAATAAGATAGAAAACTTTTAAAATGAGTTAAATTTAAAATAAAAACAAAAAATTAAAAAAAATTGGTTGTTGTTTTAAATTTAAAACTTATAACTAAAAATTACCCCTATCAAATCCTAATCTTATTAAACAAGTTTTTTTTTATATTTATAAATAAAAAGAAAATGGTTTTAAAAAATAGAAAACAAATAAGCCATATATCTGTATATTAGCTATGCGCAAAAACATAAAGGGTTATGTGGATTTTGCTAACTCAATTTTATAGCTTTTAAATTTGATTTTGTTGAGAAGTGAGATTATAATTTAAACTTGTATTTAAAATATAATTTTAGAACCAGTAATATTAGTTAGATATGTTAATAAAAATTAACACTAGGAACATTTAATTATTGTTGAAGTAATATTGATTCTACCCCAAAATCACCTTATGATAGCACTAACTACAAATCAAACTTTCAGTCTCTAAACAGGGATTTTATGCCTGAAACAAATTTCAGAAATTCCAGAGTATTAGAGATGTAGTTTGTGATTAGTAGTGAGCCTGTATAAATAAGTGCTAATGTAATCATCTTGTAATCAATATAATAGAAAATTTTCAGTTTCTCTCAGTTTTTCTTTCTTCCTCTCATCTGAGATCACGTTTCCTAACACACAAGGAGCAACAGATAAAAAATACACCCCCAACACAACAGTGGAATTTGCTCTGTGGCACTCTATTTTCATTTACATTTATTCTGTTTATTCGTAAAGTATAAGTAAGTAGATAAATAAATTAATATCTGAAGTATCGCATCGCAATGTCAATGGTTGAAACTTGAGGATGAAAAAAAAAATAAAAGAACAATCATAGAGAAAAGGCATGATGGTTAAAAAAACCATGAGACTGAAAGAATTCACATTTAAATTTTCTGGGTAATGTTATATTCATTTTTATACTTGTACAAAGTCAGACATATGTTCATTAATTTACACATGCAAGTATAGAACAATAAGGTTGTTGGGCTTTTTGTGATCACAGAAGTTGTAACCTTATCTGCTCTAAAGATCATCCGAAACAAAGAGTATAATATTGTTTTCAACTTATAAGACTAATGTTTGCATAATTTTCACGTGCAACCAGTCGTAGCCTTAGATACAACATATAAGACCATCCTTGCTCTGACAAATTCACAACTCTGTTCAAAACCAATAGGCAAGCCAAAACTCACAAGAATTCCATTTAAAACTATATATGTGTACGAAAAAGGTTCTATTGTGAAAAATAAAACCTATTTCAATTATGTTTTACACTTTCAAAGATTAGTGTCTTACTCCCAACTGCTATATATATAGGAAATGATTCACTTATTCCAAGAATAAGTATACACCTTATCAATGCAAAATTAGTAATCAAAGTATCAAACTCATAAAATAAATAGAACCATTGATATCAAGAATAGCATAACAATGATTATAGTTATGATTGCAATAATAATAGTAATACGGATTAGAATGCATACTTTAGAAAAAGAATGACATTGATATTTATAAACGTAAGTAGGAGAGATGTTCGCGGTTAAGAAACACTTTAGATCATACGTTGTAAGTGAGATGTAACATATATTTCTCAAGGGAAATACACATTTTAAGAAAGGATTAGAAATTATAATCCATAGGGTTAAAACATTGGTATAAGACTACGTTCACATGCAGATGAATGATTTTTTGAGTGGAAGAACTAATGTTCAATTCTTTTCGTATGCAAAACTTCTTTGAGCTGACAAGTTAGGAGACATCTACGGCCTATGATTTAGGACAAAAATAAATTAAACACTATTAAATCTTGTGTTACTCGATTTGGTGGTCTAATATGAAGTGCAATGAAGTATTCTTGAACTCTTTATAATGTACAAAATTGTATTTAAAACAAATATTGATTTCAATAAGTATTAAAACTTATTTTTTTAACCAAATTCATTTAGGTTAAGTCTTTTTAAGGCCCAACTTGTAACTATAAATTAACAAGTATGGAAGTTGATTTGCAAGTTAACTAACACCACATATTGATTCGTTTGCTGCATGTTTGATCATGCAACACATTTTTTCATCATCATGTCCAGATGGAAGCTTTCTATTGTAGCTAGCCTTTATATCTCTTGCAAAATAAATGTGATTTAGTGACTCCATAACATGTTTTCGAACATGCTGTAAATTATGAATATAAACATATTTATGTGTTTAGATTCAGATAAAAGACATTATAAGCTTATATTTTTCACGTCAATTTTACTAAAGATGTAGAAGTTATAACGAGCAGCTTTCAATTTCATGAGGGTAAAATTAAAGCCAAACATTCAATATTTGTTTTTTGTCATTCATTTCTTTGTTCAAACATCTTCGATGTATTTATTTTTTCTGTCACTAAGTACATTCATAAACATTGTCGAATCAAGTTGGGCAAACAACCAAGGTAAAGATATTTTGACAAAATTGAATGGGTCCGTCTGTCATATGGAGACTTGGGATTATGAAGCACCGGTACTCTGAAGAAAAAGATTCGACTCATCGGATACATCTATAATACTTTAGGAATACTTCATTTTATGTATCGATTTAGTCAAATATTTTTAAAAGATATTTTTATAAATTAAAAAAAAATCCTAAATAGAATAAAGTTTGTTCTTTCTTTTTATCCACACACTAGTTAAGGTATTTATTAATTTTGTATGAATAATGTATTATTTATACTTATAATTTTTCTTTTATTATATTTTATCAATATGAAGTATATTCTATATAAAAAAATATTATTTAATATTAAGATATATCGAAAATTTATCAAAAATATCGTGTGTTACAGACTTGGGGCAGGAAAGTGAGATAAAGGTTCAGGGACCATATTCATAGATGTAAAAGAGTATCGGAGGACCTACGTAGTGCTTCTGATGTGGAATCAATACAAAAGTTCAATTCTGTAAAAGCCCAACTGATTGGAATCAATTCTGTAAACATTTCCTTCTTGATTGGATTGCTGCCAGAAGTGTGGTTAATTCCTCGGAACCTCGGATATCTCCCCAACCTTTGCATTGCCGGGTACTCTAAGTGTAATGTTGATGCAACCTCAGGATCACAAAACTGGTATGGCTTACTGTTTTTGGGATGATTCTGGAACCTTTGTGGCGGCTAGAACATCCTGGGTATCTCCTTGCATCCCTGTGTCTTAAGGAAAAGCATTGGGCCTCTTGCAAGCTCTGATATGGGCTTCTAAAATGGACATGACCCATGTAGTGTTCGAATCCAATTGTAAGTTGGTGGTTGACAGAATCGTGAGGAACATCATAGACATCTCTGAATTTGGCTCTATCACTAGCCAGTGCAGAGATATTCTCTTGCAGCATCCAAACTATTCATTATGTTTTGCTAAGAGACAAACTAATAGTGCAGCACATAGCCTAACTAGGGAAGCACTAGCTCAAGCTAGTCCAACTATCATTTATCATATTCCTAGTTGTATCTTTGACATTATTTATTTTGAAATGCTATAAGTTGAATTCCATAAAATAAAATAAAAAGTACATTCATAAACATGAAGCATATAAAATTAAAAATGATAACTCGTTAAAACTTTTTATTTATTGAATGACAATTAAATTCTTAATATTGCAAGTAAAATTTATCTAGAATTATAATTCTTTTTTACTGAAACGAATTACCAGTGATATATTTAAAATCAATATGTAAATAAATTAGAACAATTTTTTATACTTAGAAAGAAAAAAAAAGATAAAACTGTGAAAAAACAAGTAATTAGTTGAATAAAATATAAAAATTAGTATATGAATAACACATTTTTATATAAATAATAGATTCGGATTGATTACTTGGAGACTAATTGCACTCATTTAGATTTTCTTTAAAGGCAAACATTTTTAGTGGATCCAACTAGCACTGGAATAAAAGAATGGAAAACGACTCAAATTAGTTTCCAATTCATAAAATTCACAAAAAGCTTAAATGTATGTACACATATCATCATCATCATCATTAAGACGACCTAAAATCAATTGCACCCAGAAATTTTTGTGATAGCCAACAACTCTACAAAACCCCAAACATGGGTATACATAAAAAACATTGTATCTTAAAATTCCGGGTACAATATTGGCATGTGCAATTTTCCGCCAGTTCCCTTGTGACTCTGAGGCTAAGTAAGAATGTGTCATCCATAAAAAGTTACAGCGAATCACACTTCTGACAATCCCGCGTATTCTAAGTGAGTAAATATTATTTTGTTCCCTGAAAATTTTAAGACCAGTCACATTAGTCTTAAAAGATCAAAATCAAGAAAAATGCTAGTAACATATTTTCTATCACTTCTTTTTGTTATTGATCAAAATTGGTTAAAAATTACAAAATCACGGGAGAGACCATTAAATAAGAACTGAGACTCATAAAATTTTATAATTTTAAATAAAATTTAAATAATAATAAAAGGTTTATTCATAAGTGTTTGCTAAGAAGTACATTGCTAAAAAAATTCCCTGGTTGAAAAATGAAAAGAAAAAAAATCAATCAATATCAGTTTAGGATTAACCGACATTTTTAATCTTTAGGAACGAAAATAGAAAATTTCATATTTGAGAGACTAACGTGACCAACTCTAAATCTTGCAAGGAAACAAAATAGTGTTTTACTCTATTCTAAGCAGCAGAAACAGAATTCTTGGTAAAATCTACACCAGAAGAAGATTTTCTGTTGGGGACCATCTGAAACAGCAATTTGAAATGGTCATAACTCAGTTCCAACCACGCACATGAAATTCTGAGATCCCTGGCAACAAACACTTATGATATAAAATAAAATATTACCTGGTCATTGCTTTGTGCATCACTTATCAAAGATCTCTGTCGTTTCACCTTGCTTTTTTTATTTTGCTTTTTGCCTTTCACTTCTTCATCAACAAAGTTCTGGTCTGACATCTCTGAAAGAACCAGAAAGTCAAATTAAAAGAACACTTTAATAAATGAATTATATGTATTGGGCATTCATAAATCATAAGAGTAGGTACACAAAAAACAGTAAGCTAAATTATTATGTTGTGGACCTTATGATTGTGTTAGGCCCAAAATCTTCACATGCCACACCCAAACTATAAAATCTTTTGTGTGTTTGAATTAGGTTATACATTCAGGTTAAAATGCTAACTAATGGTCTCCACTTAAATAAGGATTCATATGGTTGGTCTCACATTGAAAAATTGATCATGGATCCAAAATTGTTTTTTGAATTAAAGCAACTTTAGGTAGTTGTGTTCGATTAAAAAATTTATACTATATTACTTTTAGAATAATAAATTCAAATATAAATCATTTCATTTCAAAATCAATTTTGTAAATCGGTAATCCAAAGTCCAAACCACTCTAAAGTTAGAACTTTAGCACTCTACCTAGTATACTCTGTTTAGATGGCTCCACTTAACATTTGTTTTTCACATTTGGTCTTAATATAAATTAAAACTCAACAAATAAAACAATGCGGGTTATATTATGCATCGCATGCAGGAAAGCTCAGACAGTAAAGCCAAATTTAAAGATCATATTTAAAGCAGAGGGTTAGATGAAGATTTTGGCTCACCTGTATCACTACAAAGCATATCCTTATGGCAGATTCGAGTTTCACACAAATGAAGATGTCCTGATCCAGAGGGAACTCCTTTCCTTTGGCCTAAGTCAACAACTTTACTTGTGGTAGTAACACTTTCTTGAAGAGATGGAGCTACTATGCTTCTCTGTTTACTTGAAGATCGGTAGTGCTGAATCCATGGATTTTCCGTCAAATCATGACACTGGTTAATCCTACTCATTTGCGGATTCACTCTCTCAAAATTGATATTTTGCCAACAGCCACCACGTAGTACCTTAAACTGTTATTATTGAGAAAAAAGAGAACTTAGTTTTGTCAAGGTGTAGAAGAGGAAAGATATACAAGTTATAGGATGATCATACTCTACAGGTTGTGTATATAATCCTATATAAGACAATGTCCCACATTAATTTCAAGGATGGGAAGAAAAAGAAAGACAACAAAAAAAAAAGTAAATAATTTATACTCCGACAGTCCAATCACAAATTGACATGCATGATAAATTAGTTAACTTTTACAATATTTATCTTAAAAATCATTTATCATTATTTCTTATTGATTGATACTGACAGTGCACAAAATTTTGCACTGATAATGCATATATATGAAACTCAAATGAAAAATGATGACATTCATGATAACAACCAAACATTAATTTCAAGGAGGGGAAAAAAAAGAAAGACAACAAAAAAAAGTAAATAATCTGTACTCCGACAGTCCAATCACAAATTGACATGCGTGATAAATTAGTTAACTTTTACAATAATTATCTTAAAAGTCATTTATCATTATTTCTTATTGATTGATACTGACAGTGCACAAAATTTTGCACTGATAATGCATATAAATGAAACTCAAATGAAAAATGATGACATTCATGATAACAACCAAACCCCTCTGCCAAAAAATATATATGGAGAGAAATGTTAGCAACAGTCTCTCTAACACTCTTTATAATTGGCTGAAATTTATTGAAAAATGACTCCTGATTTAGAAGTGAGACCAACCAAAATTTGTGAATTCTAATAAATTTCAGTCAATCATAGAGATGATAAAAAAAAAAAAAAAAAGCGTTAGAGAGACTGTGGTTAGCATGTGTGAGTATTAAAAGAAACAAGTCCAATTTAAGGAATGTGTAGAGAAAATTAAAAAGGCAACCTGGCCGGAAGTGGTAGCAGGGTCATATGAAGTTTTCATCTGCTTAGAATCATATAACTGATTAACGAAAGATGCTTCTATAGACTTGATATACATGCTGTGTTTCTCGTCTGTCCACTCTGGGGCCATTGTGGATTCCGTCTCCCTAATGCCCTGATGTACACATGAAATCAGCCAAAAATATGTTAATAAAACAAATAGTATATGATTTATATGCCCAGTAAAAGTTAATTAATACCGGTCCGAAAAAGAAAAGGAAAGGAAAACAAAGTTCTATATATAGAATTTGTTTGGATACAAGATTAGAAGTGCTTATGAGAGTTTCTTTACTAGAAAAAGCTCTATATTTCTAGTAAAAAAATCTCTCAAAAGCACTTATGACTTGTATCTCAAAAGAACTTCTAATCTTGTATCCAAAGAGGCCTATATCTTAAAACCACTTTTACTGATAAAAAAAAAAAATACTATCTTAAAACAACTTTTGAACAAACTTATCCAAACAAAAACTAGCTGAATTTGATTATAATTATATATGCATAGTCTATTATTGAAACAATCTAATATTCACAGTTGTCCTAAGCACATCCTAATATTAGTTATTTGTTTATAATTTCACGAATATCAAAATGTTAAACGCACTCAATCAAAAGTTTAAAGTTTAAACAGAGGTACTTTTTTTTTACACCAAACACTTGATCAAAGTTTTGTCAATTCGTTTCCTATTTAATTTACATATAATTTTTTATAATAAAAGAACTCATTAAAACATATTTCCTCAATTGGCAATCCATCAATTGATTTGTTTCATCAAATAAACACTTCTCTCTCTTTTTTTATTTAGAAAATGGCACTGTAAATAATTAACCACCACTACGGCCCTCCTTTTTTTTAATCTAAGACTCTGCTATTATTATTTGGTTTAAATTCATAAAGTAAATATAATATGAAACCAAAGTCTGGCTTTATAATGTACCCAAATAAATATCTTGCTTAATCATACATTAAATATACAAACATCTTTTATACACACAAAAAATAAAATACAGAAGTTTCATATTGATATTAGTGAATGAGGGTTTTGCACGATTAATTGCCAATAAGAAGACAACAGATAAATAATGCATGTGAAAGTTCAAGTCCAAACATCCACTTAAATGGGACCACGGAGCTTATGTTTTAGGAATTGTGAGAAATATTATCCAACCCCCGACTCTACAAAGTCTTTAATTTAATATCTAAGGGATACAAGTATAATTGAAAAAATAGTAATTAATATTGTAGCCTTTTAAATCAATAATTGACAGTTAAATAAAAATATTTTTCCTTCTTAAATAACCGATAAAAAAAAGTAATACAACACATCACAAGTTCAGTCATATATTTATTTTGTCGACAGAATACAATCACTAAATTATAAATATAAAAATACAATAGTTAAAAAAAATTCACACTTATCATAATCATTATTACACATACTCTACAAACCTTAATGATCTGATTTTCTTTTTACGACAATTTTTTTTAAAAGAAATTATAATATTAAACGTTAAACAAGTAAAAACATTAAAAAACGAAGAAGCCCTGAAAAACGAAACTTGAACTCGCTAATTCACACAATCTCCATCATTTAAATGTTCGTTCAGTCTATATATATATATATATATATAGAGAGAGAGAGAGAGAGAGAGAGAGAAAACTATGGCATAAACGGAAAATTCTTGTGTAGATCAAACGAAAGCATGAACCAATTTACTTCTAACGATAACAATCTGTAACATACTAACATCCTAAACATCAAGTATAGTTTAATTGTAATCCTGCAGAAGAAATTACAACGGTTCATATGATATGCAAACAAATCAAAGGAATTAATCATATTAACGGTGGAAGAACAAATACGAAGCAATAAGGAGAGAGAAAAGGTACCTGCGTGGATGAACTCGTTCGAGTTTCTTCTGTTCTTACTAATCTGAAATTGTTCATCATCTTCTGTGCAAGAATGGAATGGTGGTGGTGAAGGGAATGAATAAGAAGGAGAGAAATTGATGGAGAAAGGGTCGGTGATAGAGAACAAAAAGGGAATACAATCGTCTGCGCTTTTACACGTGTCGTGGGGCCAGGCCCTTGCCACGTCACCGTCAGGCTACGTTAGCATGGGAGATAAGACGCTGCGGTAGATATTTTCATCCCCAGCATCCAAAATATCTATTATCCTCGCTCCTCACATTGTTTATCTTTTTAATTATTATTTAAATATATATATATATATATATATATATATATATATATATATATATGCCAGTGGCATCAACAGTGATACTATTCATCAAGAAAATAAATATCAACACTACTACTGCACTTAAAAATCTGCCCCTCCTTGCTGTTCCTATTCCACCAGTGTTTTTTTTCTGACCAGTTCCTAGATATTTTATTCCTGCACTTTTACTTTTGGAAACTTTTTTTTTTAAAAGTAATCAGGTCAAATAGCATCTCAATTTCTATTATAATCAAATTACTGCTTTTGTTTTCTAAATAAGAGATTCAACGTTTTGTTTACGTTTTTTTAGAATTTAATTATAATACAATAAAGTGTTTCTTATATTGTCATCTAATTAGACTTAAAAGGTTACATTTAAGATAATTCTTTATTAATTAACGATGATAGTTTTAATACTGCATGGAAATTAAAGTCAATTAATGTAAACATTTCTGTGTTTTTTACAGATCTTATATCTTATTTTATTGTATTAAAAGTATAAAAGTGATGTGACCAACAAAACAAAATGTATGAGTGATGCGTTTTGATTTAATCGTTTAAAATATTTCATTTTTAATTTTTTAATTTAGAATAAAATGATGAATTATACTTCTTTTTGAAAAGGAGATTGAGTAACATTTTAAGGCTACAAGATGAGTTTTTTCTTTTTTTTTTTGGTGAATATAAAAATATGAGTTTTCGACTATTTGTGTTTATTATATGTATGGTCTGTCTCAAACTAGGATAAAGGAGGAAGGTTGGCGTTAGAGGTTGCGAATCAGCCGTAAAAAATCAGCTATTTTTATGTGATGAACCTTTATGATATTTTGTTGGGGTGTACCTTTCATAGCAATGTGTTACATTGGGCTCGGGTGTAGCAAAAAATGAGCTAGGGTCCTTCCCACAAGGCAATGCGCTACATCGATCCTAGGATGTAGTAATAACTGAGTTAGGGTCCATGCCGAAAGGCAAGGTGTCAGGTCTTCATCCGAATTTGGTGACAAATGGGAAGGGTCCCAACAAACAGATGGACGAGCATGGCGAGTAAACATTGTCCAGAGGTTTATGATGAAATTGGAAAGTTGGAACATAGGAACATTAACGGGTAAACTGAGGGAGTTAGCATATGTTTTTGCCAGAAGGAAAGTGAATATTGTTTGCTTGCAAAAAACTAAGTGGGTTGCTGAAAAGGCCAAGAACGTGGAGGGCATCGGTTTCAAGTTGTGGTGTACAGGTACAACCAAGAGTCGAAATGGGATTAGAATTATGATCGATAGAAGTTTCAGAGATAAAAATTGTTGACGTCAAAAGGAAAAGTGACAAGATTATGATGATTAAGCTTGTAGTGGGGATCTAATTTTAAATATCCTTAGTGTGTGTGCACCCCAAGTTGGACAATAATCAAATGAAAAGAACCAACTTTGGGAAGACTTGAAGGAGGTTCTGAGAGGGATACCACAAGAGCAGAAGATTTTCCTTGGAAGAGATCTAAATGATCATGTTGGTAAAAACAGTGGAGGTTTTGATAGAATTCATGGTAGTTTTGGCTAAGGGACGAGAAATGAGACTGAAGAAGATGTCTTGAACGGTGCACTAGCCTATGATTGGATGTTAGCGAACACTTTTTTTCGGAAAAAGGGAGTCTCATCTTATCACGTATTATAGTGGCCAAAATTATAGTCATATTGATTTCTTTATGGATAGAAAGGACGATAGAAATTCGTGTATTGACTGCAAGGTCTACCCTGGAGAATGTGTGACGACACAACATAAGTTGGTAATTCTAGAGGTTAGGTTCAACAAAGTTCTTAATTTGAGGAAGAAGGCTCAAAACCCAAGAATAAGATGGTGGAAGCTAAAGGATGAGAAACAAATACAGTTTAAGGAAAACATGTTACGTGAAGGACCGTGGAAGTTTATTGGAGAAGCTAATGAAATATGCAATAAGCAAAGGAGGGTGCTAGGTGGAAGGAGGGTGCTAGGTGAAAGCAAAGGAAACAAAGTTCTTACAAGGAAAACATGGTAGTGGAATGGAGAGGTGTCAGAGGCTATTAAACAGAAGAAGGAATGTTTTAGATCTTTGCATAAATGTCCCAATGATGAGAATTTGCAAAAGTTTAGAGTAGCGAGGAAAAATGCAAAGAAATAAGCGCGAGAAGTTAGAGGCAAATTTTTTGACGATTTGTATAAAAATCTTGGGAGTAAGAAGGGGGGAAAAGGTATTTACAAACTTGCAAAAATGAGCGATAAGAAGAGTAAAAACTTCACCCGAGTTAGATGTATCAAGGATGAAAATCAAATTTTTTTGGTAAGCGATGAAGATGTAAGTGAAAGATGGCTAAACTACTTTAACAAACTTTTTAATGGGAATGACGACAAGAGTGGGGTGGATTTGTAGGACGTTTTTGATGATCTGAATAGAAGATTTGTGCGCATAATTAATACACATGAAGTAAAGGAAACTTTAAAGAGGATAAAAAATAATAAAGCTATGGGACCCGATGACGTCCCTATTGAAGTGTGGAGAGGCTTGGGAGATGTGGTAATAAAATGGTTGACTAATCTTTTTAATAAGATTATTCAAACAAATAAGATGTGTGATGCTTGGAAGAAAAATATTTTGTGCCTATTTACAAAAACAAGGAGATATCCATAATTGTTCTAACTATAGAGGCATCAAGTTCATGAGCCATAATATGAAGTTGTTGGAGAGGGTTTTTGAACATCGCCTAAGGAGGGAGACTAAAATTTCCGTAAATCAATTTGAATTTATGCCAGGAAGATATACCATGGAAGCTATTTTCTTGATGCGAGAATTAATGAAAAGGTATAAGAAAAAGAAGAAAGACTTACATATGGTGTTCATAGATATTGAAAAAGCATATGAAAAGGTCCCAAGAGAAGTCTTATGGTGGACTCTTGAGAAGAAAAATGTAGCATTGAAGTATATTAATGCAATCAAGGATATGAATACGGGGCTACCACATGTGTGAAAGCTTGTATTGGAACATCAAGGTACTTCCCTATCACAGTAGGTGTTCACCAAGGTTCAGTTCTTAATCCTTATCTCTTTGCCTTAGTGATGGATGAACTAACGAAAGATATTCAAGAGAAAGTGTCGTGGTGTATGTTTTTTGCAGATGATATCGTGCTTATTGATGATACCAAAGATGATGTTAATAGAAATTTGGAATTGTGGAGAAACACTTTGGAGTCTAAAGGATTCACGATAAACAAAAGTAAGATGGAGTATATAGTGTGAGTTTACGCGGGTAAGAGATGGTGATCAAGACATAATGCATCTACTTGGTCAAGTGGTACCCAAGAAAAATGTTTTTAGATACTTGGGATCAATTTTGCAAAAAGGTGGTGAGATTGATGAGGATGAAAATCATAGAATTAGAGCAGGGTAAATGAAATAGCAGAGTGCATCAGGGTTTTTGTATGACCGCAAAATTTCTCTTAAGCTAAAAAGAAAATTCTATAGAACAACTGTAAGACCGATAATCTTATATGGAGCGGAATGCTGACCATCACATAGGTAACATGAGCATAAAATACGGGTAGCATAAATGAGGATGTTAAGATGGATGTGTGGTTATACGAAGTTGGATAAGATAAGAAATGAGGATATTCGAGGAAAGGTATCAGTGGTACCGGTATGTGAAAAGATGAGGGAGCTTAGATTTAGGTGGTTTAGGCACGTTATGAGACGACTACTAAATGTTCCCGTAAGAACAAGAGTTTGTTACTAAGAGCTCGATACAAAGAGAGATAGAAGTCAACCAAAACTTATCAAGAAAAAGGTAGTTAAACAAGACCTAATGGAGTGAGATGTAGATTGACAAACGATATGTCTTTGGACGGAGTGGAGAAAAGCTATAGCTTGGTGGAGAGTTAAACCTATTAGTAATTCTATGTTCAAATCGTTCCCTTGTTTTAGTTCATTTTTTTTCACTTCTCCCTTCTTCTTTTCACCCCTTTTTTCTTTTTAGTTTTCAGTTTTTTTTCTCTATTTTCACTTTTTTCTTTTTCTCTTATTTTCTATTTCTTTGTCTTATTTCCGATCTATCATTGAGTTTATCTATTACTGAATCCAATTAACTTGGGTTAAAATTGCTCTATGAGTTTAAGTTCAATAAAATTGGATCTTGTGTGATCTAAAGTTTAAAAAGCATATTAAGCTTTTCAAAAAGTATTTATATCTTTACTGAATTATTGATGCGTTTGTCGTGAAGAGTGAATGAATTTTATTTGGATTTATATATGAATCAAAATTATGTTATTTTAATTTTTTTTATCTTCTCTTATAATTTAAAAGTATTTTTTAATTATTTATTTAATATTTTAAAGACATTAATTAATATTTGACTTTATATATAAATAATAAAATAATACATTACTACATTAAATAATAGGGTTGAGTGGCGTATAATTTAATCTAAAGTCAACTAGTGAAACTATCTATTAGATTCGTAGACGGCATTTGGAAGGGATTAGATTATTAGAAAAGTAAAATAAGAAAGAGAAAAGAAGAATGCGGCTGTAATTTAACAAACAACCGAGTCGCGACAAAGGACGATATCCGCGAGCGGTATAGAAAACAACGGCGGGGACAGAGCCGTGTGACGCATAGTATTCGTTACTACTACCAGCTGAAACTTAAGCCAAAAATGAAATCAAATAAAATAAACTAACAAAGCTTATGAGAAGTATGAAATGGGTCCATAGATGATGAAACACATGATGATATGAATTATGAAGCATTGCGGTGCTATAAGATCAGCATCCGTTTATCCCTGGACCCTGATGCTTCTTCTCGTTTGGTATAAGCCTTTAGTTGTTGGATTTGTTTGAAGATATATATGATTAGATTTTCAGAAATGTCATTTTCGAGAATAATATACTTGGTTCTGTTAAAGAAAGAAAAAAGTCATCTTTTGATAAATTTAAAAGCGTGTTTGGTTATAGCTTTTTTGATATCGTTATTTAAAAAGAAATGAATATACCGAGAATGTTTTCTTTTAAACTCAAATGATATGGGGAAAAAAAACAATGAGAATGAAAGTCAATAAATTAATTTCATGATAATTTTCAATATTTTCATGTAAAAAATAAAATATCTATTTATCACCATAAGAATGAAAATAACAGTCCTAGAAATTAACAAATATGATAATATCATAGGTTCAAAAATGACTTTAACATGAATAGCTTTACAAAACTCAAAACAGAGTTTTATAGAAGCCCTACAATTACAACTTATTATTATTATTATCATTATTATTATTATTTTCTTAATTACATTTTACTTCATCAGAAACGGTTAATTTGATTTTAATCATTTAATTTCTTTTCTAAATTTAATTTCGTAACTTTAATTATTAAAGTTAAGTTTTACCATCAAATATCTAGACCTTTTTAATTTCGCAATTTGTGGATGTTCTTATAGGGTTAGTATTGAGGAGCCTGAACCGCATGAACCGTGATTGGTCTGTTTCCTTACAAGTTACAACATGTTTATCAGGCAAAAGAACCCAAATAATACAAATTAAATAAAAAATTACGCAAACGGGGCCGTTTTGAAACTATTTACCAATCTGGGGCAGGGGAAACCGCCCAAAATTGGGCAGGACCGGTCCCGCCTAAATCTGGGCGGCTCTAGGGGGGCAGTCCCGCCCAATTTTGGGCGGGACTAAATCCGTCTCTAAATCCGTCGCTAAATCGGTTAGCGACCGGTTTAGCGACCGATTTAGCGACGGAAAATTTGTTTTTTTAATTTTTTTGTTTGCGACCAAAATATTCCGTCGCAAAAATTATTAGTGACTGAAATAAAAATCAAAATTGGCGTGTTTTGATTTTTGACGTAAAATATCATTTAATATTATTTATTTTTATTTTTACCTTTTTTAAATATTGTTTTATTTAGTATATTTTTTTAATATTATATGATTTTATTTAATATATT
>PYAF01000241.1:305141-343844 GCA_007407185.1 Glycine tomentella
GGAGCCGCCCAAAACCAGGCGGTTCTACCCCCTGGGAGCCGCCTGGTTTTGGGCGGCTCCAGTGCCGCCCAATTCTGGGCGGTTTCCCCTGCCCCAGATTGGTAAATAGTTTCAAAATCGCCCCATTTGCGTAATTTTTTATTTAATTTGTATTATTTGGGTTCTTTTGCCATGTTTATCATGAGGCTAATATTGGGAGTCACCAAACCCTTTGTATTAGAATAAAAGTAATTATAAACAAACATTCCATTATTTTAAACATTCTATCGAAATCTCTCATTTTTTTCCATCTCTCTCTTCTTTTGGGATAATCCCCCCTCCTACCCTTAGCACTTCCTCCCCTTGTGTATTTTTCCAACGAATAAAAAAAAACTAGTAACAACTCGAGAGGTGAAATCAAAAGCTTTGATAAGCAATTTTAAAACTTGTAAACGTGAAATCAAATGTTTTGATTAGCAATTTTAAATCAAAGTGTTGAAAACAATAATCACATAAGTTTGTAAAGATTTTAAATTAAAATATTTTAATAAAATAAATTTTAAACAAGACTTTATTGCAACAATTATAAAAATAAAAAAAAGAACAAGAGAATAAATAAGTAAAAACTATTTGAACAATGGAATTACTCTTAACTACAAAAAAAAAAAAAAAAAAAAAAAAAAACTTACGCGTGTTTGATTGGACTTTACCTCGCACTAGATGTGCTTGAAACGATAAGCAACAAATACTTATTTCCAGGTTTTTTTAACAATTATGACCTGAATTTCACGTAATACGTAGAATTGCAATGCAATTCCAACACATACTTAAAAAGGTAGATTTCAGGAAGAAAAATGTAACTTACGTTGCTGTTTGATGACGCTATGCGCACAAACAGGTCTTTGACACTCCAAGAATTCGGTTTTCCTTTTTTCTGAAATGTAATGAGTTGGTCAGATTGGAGTTTTCCCCCCAAACCATATATTGGCCCTTAGTAGGATGTGTAGGGTTTGACAACGTATATATGTAAACACACTATTTGTTGCAAAAAAAAAAAAAAAATGATCAAAATATCTGTATACAAAAATAAAATGAAAGAAAAAGAATAGACAAAATTTCTTCATTACTTAACAGCATAAATGATTGGATTTCAGAAGATTGAAACGGAACCGTATATGAACAGCACAGGTCTCACTTCATGTAAAGGATAGCATCATATCTTTTGAGCAGTAGAACACAACTGCATGATATTAACCCCGTCATGATCCATGACCTTACTCCAGTGCTCAGTCTTGACCTCTAATTGAATTATGAATTTGCTTGCTAACATTCAGTCATCTACAATCTTCAAACGCCGAGCATAAAGAATAGAATACAAGATCCAGTAAATGTAAAACAAGTTAGTTTGATTCAAGCTTCTGGCTTCTGCTCACTTTCTGGTATGACAGAATCTTGCAAATCAATCCGACCTGCATAACCAAAGGATGTTATTACATCAGCTGTAAAATAGCAGAGACGAACCTTACATACCAGATTATAGTCATCAGTCAATATTGGTCATACTGGAAAAAACAAAGCTACAACAATGTTGCAATTTTCATTTGTCAAAAATATTTATTCTCCTCAGGGCTGATTACGATATTTTGAGACATGTAAATTGTTTACTCCATCCAATGGAACCAAAAGAAAGACTGCACACGTGCATGCGTTGCATATGTGCATTAAGTATATATAGCTGTCCATACCTAACAAGGTAATCAAGGAAGGGGTTTTCGATGATCCGTTTACGCTGATATCTGAATCTGCAAATGTCAAAATCTGAGGATTAATGTTGGATCAGCTTTCTTATTTTATACAAATTTAAATCCAGGAAATCACCGACCAGACAAGCATAAATCTAAAATTATGTGTTATGCTACAAAAGTATGAATCACCATAAGTTGCATACCTGAACTTTCAAGTGATTTAAGGATGTCTGACTTCTTAAAAGTATATCCTATGAAATTGTTATCTTTGGACGTCAGCATCTGCAAGAGTATCATAAACAAAAATAAAATATCCAAAGATTGCAATTTTAAATAAATAGTAAATTAGTTATCAAAGAATCTGGAAAATTCAGAAGACAACAGCACTACTGTGTTTTTGAAAGACCTATTGAAGCAGAGTTTCAAGTGGAATAAACTTAACAATAAAACACAGAAACAGAGGATAAAATGCTTCAACTTGATAAGTAGAATAGTATACTGTACTACTCATTGAAATCAACATGAGCCTCTAAATTCTAAACCTAAAAGTGCAGCAGCACACTAACCTATGAATATCAGTACACATAACAGGAGGAAGATGTAATTTAGCCAAAAAAAAAAAAAAAAAATCAGTCCAGGTTAATAGTTAAAGATATGGTGCAACCAAAAGGAAGTGTTCTATTATATCTTTGCACTTTCCCCTGGCACCCGCACACATATGTTAATTGCAATGGAAAAGTTCTAAGACAACAGCAGATGTGCTACATGTAAAAGACTACTGAAACAGAGTTTCAAATAAACTTGACAATAAACTATAAATTTTCATTAACACAGCATAGAGACCTTAATTTGTGTTAATGAAATTTTTAGTTTACTTATCCATCAGAATATATTGTATCCTTCATCAAAATAACATTAAAATGAATATATGCCTCCAAACCAAAAACAGGTATTGCACTAACCTATGAAAATCAGTAAATATAACAGGAGGCAGACATAATAATTAAAAAAAGAAATTAATCCGAGTTTATAGTTAAAGTAAAAGATATTGTGCAACCAAAAGGATTTTTTTTTTTTCTTTTTTATGTTTGCACTTTGCCCACAGTACACACCCGCATATGTATGTATGCCATGAACAAGAGAACCAAGTAAGCTCTTACTAACAATCTTGATAAATTATAAGCTTAAGAAAACAAGTCACCTTCCGCCAAGGTCCAACAGATGCTGTTACAGATGGTGGGCCATCGACCTGCCAATGATTGAAATCACATGTTTAGGTGTGTATAGAGTCCTTAGACTTTAGAAAGCATAAAAAAAAGAAAACATAAATAACCTACATGGCTAAAACTTTTTTGGAAATTATTCTGTCATTGACTCATTGTCAATAAAACAAAATAAAAAACACATGGGCGGCCAATAAAACTCTTGGGCAAACCAAAATCAATATAAGATTGGGGAAACAGCTCTCAATAAATATATAATCATTTATAGCCATCATTTACTTTGTCCCTTTGAAAACATGCCAATTCTTTCAGCACCATTTAAAAGAATTTGTTTACAACCCCCAATTTATATTAATATTAAATTCTTTATAGTCTGTCTCATTTACGATTTATCATTGGGTTCATCTACCACCGATCCCAATTAACTTGGGTTAAAGGTGTTGTTGATGTTCATTAAATTCTTTATAGATGGTAGAGTGGACCTTATGTGTCCAAGCAAGACCCCTTATATTGAACATACAAAAACAGTAGCAGGAGGAAGATAGTTTTTCTTTTTTATGAAGATGGGGGTGGAGAAGGCGGCATAGAAATCGAGAGAGCTCATATAACTAAACCATTTAGGATACTATATGCATAATGCTGTTTCGTTTACATTCATCAAATGTTTGGTAATTACATGATTTTAGAGCATGAGAAACTATTGCATAATAAATTTCACTTATTTCCAATGCATATGAATAAATTATTGCATAAACTAACTTCAGGAAACTTCTCAAAATTTTGTGTATCCAAGTCCCCAGTGACCGTAGGTTTATATGCAGCTTCTGATTCATAAAGCATGTCCCACTGAATACCCTTGAACCATGGATGAGCCTGAAAAATCAAAGTACTGATTTGTTAAGAGAGGACTTACGCCAATTATCAGGGCATAACACTAACAGGCAAATTTCAGGGCATAACATCAAAACATGCCTAGAATAAATAGCTTGAGACAAGGAAAACAAAATGAGAAATATGGTTTACTCTAGTATTTGAAGGAATTGTCATAAAAAATGGTCTACCAATGAGAGTTACCTTTATTTCTTCGACTCCTCTGGTTCCTAGTCTTGAGTCAACATCACATAGTAAGCGACAGATCAGATCCTTTGCTTCAGCTGATATCTTGGGTTCGTCAGGGAATTTCAGGCATGTTTTCCAGTTAACAATCTGACACAATACAGAAGCACCAGGTTATTATGAATAAAAAGAAGATATGAAGAGAAATCAATCATATTACCTTACGACAGGCCATCCTTGGATCATCGGAACAAAATGGAGGATACCCAATAAGCATCTCATACATGATCGCTCCAAGAGACCACCAATCGCATTCTATTCCATAGCCCTTCTTGAGCAAAACTTCAGGTGCCATATAATCAAGAGTTCCAACAGTTGAATATGCCTGAGGAAACATAGAAGTTGGTAACAATTAACAGATTTTATATATCAAACAAGGTTACCACTTAATATTTCACATCAGTAGCCAATAACATAATAAATTTTGAATATCATCAAGACTTACAAGCATATTTGTATTTGGTTATTGCCTTTTTTTTAATCTCTCCCAGAAAGATTTTGATTATAAACTGAACACAAAATAAACTAATCCAAACACACATTTAGTCTTTACTTATACTTTTGACTATTTGTTTGTTATGCCAATAATAGTTACAAATCTTACAATACCCATTAAGGAACATGAAATGGGGAGAGAGGCATACCAATGCACGGCGATTACGTTTCCACTGCTGTAATTGCTCCTTGGGCATCAACCAAGGAGAGACAGAATATGCTTCAGTTTCACTAGTTGATTCTTGACCCGTAAGATCTTCATTTTCCAATAAAATTGATGAATACTTATCATCAAGAGGCTTACATAAGCCAAAGTCTGAAAGCTTCAAATGGCCATTTTTATCCAGTATCAGGTTATCTGGTTTAATATCCCTGCACAGGGAGAATATATTGGATGGAGCATAACTATATTGATTTCCCTAGAGAAAAAATTTTTTCTCGCAGAAATTTTGAAATCTTTCTCAAGAAACATTATTTTTAAAACCTAAAGATTTTCTTAATGTTATTGAAAAACCAATTCACTGCACCATAATTTTATATGAATCATTTCACAACAGCATAAAAGTGGGCAATAACCAAAGAGATGATGCAATATATTCCTTTAATCTTAAAAGCTAAATATAAATTTTACAGGCTCATAATCAGCATAATTTCTTGTATAGAATGTTAAGCTGCATACAAGTACGAATACTGTTTTTTGATTATTTCAGAGCAGACAGTGTTATATCTTTGTTAGACCAATCCATGAGCCAATCATGTTGTACCATACAAGTATTCTCTGCCCAACTACTTATAGCCTCTTATGCATAAAGTGGCTAACCATTGCCTACCAATAGAACAAAAAACTGAACAGTGTGATAATAGCCATACCTATGTACATAGTTGTGTTGATGTATTGAGTGAATAGCAAGAATGCTTTCAGCAATGTAGAAGCGAGCAACATCTTCAGGAAGAATATCTTCCCTCATTAACAATGTCATAATGTCACCACCAGGTAAATATTCCATGATGAGATATAGGAAATCTGAATCTTGGAATGAATAATGGAGTTTGACTATGCATCTGCTATCAACCTCTGCCAGCAAGTTCCTCTCAGATCGAACATGTTCCACCTGAATTAGATTGACATCATGATGTAAAAAGAAATATACAAATTGTTCCCAAAGGTCACAATACCTTCTAATGATATTTTTTTGTCTAATTGCATTGGAATTTTTAATCTGTAACAGAATTGAACCCTAAGCCCCTACATAATGAATGTTTTTATTCCATTTTTATCCAATGTCAAAGACATATGGCATCTGCTCCACAACAGGTAAATACAATTGTGAGACAACAGAGCTGCTGGAAACAGCAGGAGCCTTCTAAGGAAGAAGCAAGTTGTCTTCATTGTAAAGTGCCTTCTCAACAAAGGAAAGTGAGATGGTCACACAAAAACAAGTCAGACAACCTCAAGTGGATATTATCTACTGACTAGCACTTTGTTTTCACAGGTCAGAATTCCAGACATAAAGTTGAATTTCTACACCGTAGTGTGATGATCTCAGTCAGATAGATATTGTCATATTGAAAATTGAATTAACGCCTACCAACTAAACAGGTCAACCATTTAGAAAACTACACAAAATAAAAGCATTGGCATTGATGTAGCTAAAATACAATTATGTGCTGATAATATGCAAATTAGCATAGGCATCTCAGCTAGATTACTTAATGTTGGGGGTTAAATTCTAATTTTACCATATATATGATAAGAATCAAGCCAACATAACATCAGATAGTGTAATTGGGAAAGTATTAATGCAATCGATTAAATGGAACTTTGGAAGGAACAAAAAGGCCGGTGAATTGTGAACAAGGTTTTAAATTGCAGTCGCAGTCACAGTCGCAATTTTGTCGGGATCCTTGACATTGTGGGAAATTGCAAACCAATGTGGCCGATGATGCAACCACAATTGCGGTCACAAAGAGCCAAAAAAAAAAACTTGATTGTGAATTTTGCTTGTTTTCTGCAATAACTGGTATGCATATGAAGATTGATGCATTGAATTATTATGCATTAAGTTTGACAGCTGGTACCTGTCCACGACTAAGCATCTCTGACTTCTTCAATTTCTTCATGGCAAAAATCTCTCCCGTACCTTTAGCCCGACATAACCTCACCTACATTTTTCTCAAAATGTTAAGAACGTATAGCAAAGCATAAACATATTAAGTTCTTACCACCAGCACACTACAACAACCAAAAGTTCATGAAGTAAGATTTGCGTACCTCACCGAAAGCACCTTTCCCAATCACTATTAACTGCTCGAAGTCATCTATTCCAATTTTACGTCTCTGAAGCCTCATGTACTCAGTTTCTCGGCGCTCCAAGTTCCTCATCATTTCCTCCTGCTCCTCAGCCGATATCTGAGACTCTTGCACTTTTCTCTGAAGCGCTCTACGTCTGAAACAGAAAGCAACACAAATGTATAAGCTAGGTAACCACTTACACCATAATTAATTCAAATCATGTGATTTTATCTTCACAAGTGATCATGTATACCAAATTTTAGATAGATCATTATATAGACATTGATAGTAATAATATTATAATTAACATTAACTTATTAAGTTTCAAGTTTCAACAATATGTTTTAATGGAGCGGTTGTTCAATAAAGTATCATCAACATAAACTCGCTCCACTTAACAAGAATCATTCGACGAAGATCTATGGAATTCAACATCAAAATTATTAAATGCTGCGTGCATATATAAACACGAGAATCTCTCTGCTACGAGCAACGAGTCTATCTGTTGTCAAAAAGAGCATTCAAACGGATAAATTCGGATACAAGCCTAACGCGTTGTCGGCGAAGAAAATTCGAAGACGAGATGCGGAGGCAGAGGAAGAAGAACGGAAAATAAACGATTAATAATTCACATTGAAATCGGAAGTATTATTAAATGCTCCACCGCGAAATCGATCCTGAGAGTGCGAAACTATTAAATGCAAGAGAGAAAGAACAGTGAAATAGGAATGAAAAGGTAGGTGAGCGAGGTAGGTAACGAAGGTAGCGTAGTACGCACCTGTCTTTGCGATCCTGCAAGCCTTGGAGATAGTTTTTGTAGTGATTCTCGATGAATTGCTTGGCGGCGGCGGATTTCTGGCGCGTGACCGGAGAGGAGACGGATACGTCGGGGGCGGCGGAGTCGAAATCGGCGGCGCGACCGTGCTTAAGGTTGATGGCGCCGAGCCTGACGGTGCCGTCGTAACCGTCCATTGTTGTTGGGATCTGCGACGGCGAGAGTGAATCTGAGAAAAACGCGATGTGACGTGCGGAGCAAGCAAAGGACGCGTCAACGGTGGAAAATGATGCTAGTAGTAGTGCCGCTGCTGTAGCTTGTGTTGTGTTGTCGTTGGTGTGAGTGCGAAACGATTCAAAGCTGTAGCAAGCTGTCTTATAAGCTTAATAACTCTGAGTTGTCGCTTCTCCACGTCTTCGATCGTATTTTATTTTTCTGTATGTTTTCAGTTTTAATGTAGAAATAAAATCTTGTGAAATTCGTTTTTAACGTAATTACTAAAAAACTTAATAAACTTACCATTATTATTATTTTATAATATATAATGATGAAACTATATATATATATATATATACGTATCTAATCACAAGCTGTAATATATATTAGTTAATTCGATAATTATATAATAATAATTTTGAAAGTCACCGTCAAAAAATATATAAAAAACAAAAAAAAAATTGATTGAAAATTTATATATTGAGAGAATGTTTATTAATTTTTTAATTAAGTTGTGCTTTTTTTTTTAGTTTTTTCTCGGTTTAAAAAAAATAAAAGAACAAAACGTGTTTTAGGATCTTCAATATTTGGTTAAAATTGATTTTAATTTCTATATTTTGTAAGTGATTATTTTGATTTTTGTATTTTAAAAAGTTAGCGAATTTTATCCACTTAAAATACTAGAATGAGAGACAAAAGTTACCTATTATGAAAAAAAATATTTATGATGGATAAAAACATCTTTTAAAATAGAAGGACAGAACTTAATTATAATGAAATATTGAAAATCCTAAAATGCATTTTACCCCGAAAAAAATGGAGAGTAGGATGGAAATGGGAAAAGTCCAATATTGTCTTTTGAACCGTTTCACCTTTAGTCAATGACCCTGATGAATAGCAACTTCCTCTTTGCTTACTATTATTTAAGATTTTCTAAGACTTTGGAAGAAAGTAAAACTAAAAAAGTGTATAATGTAAAATAAAAAATTATTTAATAAAATTTGGTTGACTGAGAAATGTATGTTCTTTTTTTTTTATTTTATCTAATAGCACAGTTAGAATTTAAGAGTTTATTTTTATTATACAGAAAAAAAGTTGAAGTGAGTTGAATTTCTGCAATGAAAATTGAATTCATTATTTTGAGATATGAATTTGTTTTTTATCAATTAGACTAACTTATTAGAAGAGTTTATGTTTGATATATAAAATAAAGATCTTGTTAACTAATGTTATTAAAGCATCAGTTAAGGAATTAAAAAAAATTATTATGTAAATTATATGAGAGTATAAATATTATATAAATGATATAATTATTTATTTTAATAAAATATTTTAATTAATACTCTTAAAACATTGATTAGCACTGATCATAAAATAAATGCCTTTTGGTAAGCAATACTCCTACAAAATAATGGGACGATGAATTTGTGTAATATTTCTGGGGGGAAAGAATGAGTGGGATCGCATGGTTTTGCTTTGCTCAATTGCTCACATGAACATGAACATGAAGATGATGAGATGAAGTGGTGGAATCTTTGGGAGCATTCTGCATCCATCTATCATTATTATATTACTATTACTATAATTACTATCTGATTTTGACTTGTGGAGAGAGTTACAAATATTCATATGGAATAAGTGGTACAGATCCACCTTCTTATGGTTCTGCGTGAAATTCACGCATCCATTGCACCAACCTCCTCTTTTCTCGTTATATGCTTATTGTTTAATTTTTTTATGATTAATCTTTATAAAGAAATATAATTGACCATTTTTAATATTTTTTAATATCTCTAATTTTAATTAAGGTAATTTGGATGATATTTACTTAATTAAACGGTTTAACGAAAAGAATGACAATTTGATTTTTGTTAGAGGTAAAGGTGTAATAAGTAATTGTTGGATGCATTCCCTATTTCATGTTAAAAGAAGGCAGACCATGTTTCTCCTTCATTTTTTGGTTCTTTCTTCTTCTCTGATTTTCTCCTCCACATCCAAGCTCTTTTCTCTCCACTTCCACTTGATTAGTGGCTGAAATCACGAAGCAAGCAAGGAAGAAAGCTCTTTTCTTTGTTCTTTATTGTTATTGAGATTTGGTGGTGAGTGATTTGAGGAAAAGGGTGGGTTTTGAATCTGCCCACTTTTGTCCGGAGCCGCTGGACCGCGATCGGAAGCCATAGAGAGCTGATCCACCCTCCAATTTGACCTATTGAACTCTAAGGTTGATAATCTCCTCCTATTTCTCCTTGATTCTTAAGGTTAGGACTAGGGTTTGGAGTGAGATTGATAAATTTTGAGTATTGGGAGGGTGAGACAGTTTTGAAGTATGATTTGGAGTGTGTAGAAGTTGATTTAAGGTTGAAATGGTGTTCCATACATTAATCATAGATGCATGTTCATGACAGCAAAAAACACCAATCCGGTCAGTCCTGGTGTTTTGTGCATAGCAGGAGCTACTGATGTCCAAATGGTCTAAATATGGTGTCATTTGAAAGCTAAGAGAGTTAGGTCTATTCTGGAATTTTCGTGCTATTTTTGGAGGTCCCTAGAATTTTTGGTGCAGAGTTATAACAGGCCGTTATACTCTATTTTTAGCAGATTTTACTGGTGCAGAGGTCAATCTTGCAGAAATTATAAATCAGTCTAGGATGATCCAAATTGAGTGCTTTCAATGGAAATAGAAAGATGGGTATGTGTACTTTATGCTTGTAAAAGCGCAGGTCAATTGGACGAGTACCCTGGTGTTGACTGTCGTTTAAAAATGACTGTTTGGGCTAGTATGTTGCTGTCAGCACTGTTTTAGTGCGTGACAGTTCTAGTATTTCGATTACTACATAGGCTATGGTTTATGGAATTGGATGAAACCAGTTTTGTTTGAAAGATGAGAGATAAATCTAGATACCTCTAAATTCCCTTGATTTTAGGAGCTTCCTACAGGGAATTATGATTTTTCTAAGTGGTTACAAAATCTGCATAATTTTTATGTAGAAAACTATGCTTTTCCGTATGTTTTGGTATAAATAAATGCTTTGTACAGATAGGATGGTTGTTGATTTTTGCTTGTGTGCCTTTGTATAGGGCGTAACACCGAGGGTGTCAGTGGCGTAGACCACAGTTCTAGGATTGGACAGCAGTGCACTGCGTTGCCAAGTAAGGTCTTTGCTTTTAGGAAGTGTTTCCCATTGCTTGAGTTCCACCATACTCCGAGGGAGTGATGGTTGCATACATGATGCATGTGATTGAATTGGTTGTTACAGTTTTCTCATGATAATATATATGCATGATTTTATGCTTTGTGTGTATGGTTATCTGTTGAATAGATCTTCTAGCCAGTTAGATAGATATGGACCTCCCTAGGAGTAGAGCGCAACTCCTAGTTTGGTTTGCTCACGTAAAGGGTGATGATGATCCCTTAAGACCAAGAGATAGGTGGTCCCGTCGTGGTTGAAGCCTATTCTCAAAGGTGCCATATATGTGCATCTATGTGTAAAGGGGTAGCTCCCGATGGGATGGCACGGGTGTGAGTTCCGGTCTCACACTGGGGACTGAGAGTCTCAGATGCTGATAATGATGCATCTTGTGGCGGGCATAGTACCGCGGATATACATTGGAGCTAGAGGATGACTATGTATTGTTGTGAGGATCAGGAGGCCTGGTGATTGTGATGTCTTTGATGTTGTGTATCATGGAAGTGAGCCAGGGAGGAGGAGAAGCCTCCAAGAGCCCTGAGCTTACTGAGATTGTATCTCACCCCTGTTGGGAATGTTGTTTTATAGGTGATGCTTCTGGCAGAGATGATAGTTCCCAAGGCGGGAGGCCCGGACAGCTATCGTATATCTACTTGGCTTGTATTTTGAGAGCATTGTGGCTCATTACTTTTGTATATGATATTGTTTTGTACCCCTGCGAGGGAAGATATGCGTGTGCATATATTTTGAGTCCTGTATGGATCATGATGTACTGATATTTTGTATTTTGTATGCCCTCGTGTGAGGATGTGATCTGTGAAATCATGACAATGGATGTCTATTCTTTTGTATTGCCACAATGGTGGTTGAGATGATGTATATATGTCATACCATTGAGATATGTGATTTATGTTTCTCCTGATATATCTGTATAGATATTATGATGTATCTGCCGCTCCTTATGTTATTTGGATCGTTGAGGCTGACTATAGTGTATTGCAACCCGTATATTTATTTGAGGTTACGTAACATATATAATGAATCAAGAAATATGATTTTGAAAGAAAAACGCTTTCATTGTTTTTGCTTAATCGGTTTTTAGATTAGTTACTGCGTTAATCTGATTAAGTAATTGTTAATACACCGGATGCATACATGGTGCTACATTTTTAATTATATTTTTTTATTCATAATATTTAAATACAAGATCTTATTTAAAGAAATCAAGTCTATAATCACTTACATCAATAACTTATTAATCATTTAGCCTTTTCAAGAGATATATAGATTTTTTTCAGTCAAAATAAAAAGATATAGATTATTTTGATAGATCTTCTAAGGATATAGATAAAATAATACATTATATTTCTTTTTTTTTTTATCCTTTTCTAAATAAAAAAATTAAGTGAGTTGAATTTAAAAAAAAAAAAAGCATCACAATTAGAACATGTAATACTACCTTCCTTCTTGTTTTGAACTCTTTATGGGGTGAGGTATGTGGCATCCGAAAAGGAACTCCAATGATAAATTAAATAAAGGTCTAAGATGTATATGGTGAAATAAATAAGGCTTACCTTCTTTTCTGTTATCGTCTATCTTATAATGGCAATAGTTATGGAATTTGTAACTGTGGAGTAATTATCCATTATAAACATGAGTGCATTGATCAATTGGTTAAGACCGACTACTTGATGGATTACATATAGTACATATTATTTTGGATTTTTAAAAAAAAAAATCCAATTTTTGCACAGCTCTAACTCTTGGTTGAGGTGATTTGCTTCAACGAGTTGTACTTTTGTAGCACAGTCTAAAACACTACCTCATTAATCAATTAATTAATATTTGAGTATATCAAGATTATATATTGACATAGTAAAAAAAAAAAATAGAGGATTTGATCAATATAAAAATATGTGAATCCGGTACTTCTATTTCTTTCTATAACAAATACAATTGGTTAGTCACGAATGGTAGTTAATTGGTAACTCAAAGTAGCTAGCTCATTGTTATCGGGTGTATTCCCTAGACTATTTGCATTATCTGCAATCCTCTTTGTAACTGTAACAATGATATGTAATTCATAAATGTTTGTGCATTCCTTTTAACTAAATGAACAATGGTTACCAACAAACCGAAGAGACCAATGGCTCCACAAATGGCAAATAGGCCGAAGAAAGGTTGAGGGCCTAGTTGCTCATTTTGTATTTTTCTGTTTGTAGATCCACAGTTGGTTGTGGACAACATCTTCTCTTCTAATTTTTGCACTTCTCCAGTTTCTATAGCTTTTAGGGTTGCTCGAGATATGTCAATTGCTAAACTTGAGCCTTTTGGGAATGCCTTCATCAATGAGGTATGAAAGAATATAAATATCTCATTTAGAAGTAATTTTTATTTGATTAATAGATAATTGAGTGTATCATGAGATTATTAGGATCCAATATAGATTTTTATGATGTTAGCTTAATATTGGACCTTTATGTGCCTAAATATCGTTCATATATACCATGATTAGTTTATTTTTTATACTTATATACCATGATTAGTTGGTCATATATATGTGACCCGCTATTAAAAAAAAGAATTGGAACATCTGAATGAATATGTATAATATTACTTTTTATCTTATCAATTATTAGATTTAATCCTTGGTGAAAAGTCAAAAATTTTATATTTTTAACATGTGAAAAAATAAGTTCATTTAAGACTCATAATGAATCGAACAGAATATAGTTTGAGATTCGACTAGACAATTGATTCATTCAACTTGGTTCATAAATCAAATGAGTTGAACTTAATTCATGAACCAAATGAGTTGAACTTGAGTTCAAAGTTGAGCTCTTTAAATAAACGAGTTTAACTTAAACTACATATAACTCAATTCAATTATTTCATGAAAGTTCGCTATATAAATTTCTCTATTTATATCTAGATTTATCTATCTATAAATCTATACATATATTAAATATTTTATATTATTGAATTCCTATAATTATTTTTTGTTAATTTAATATTTTTGTATGAAATGAATAAATAAAAACATGTATAATAATTACAATTTTAACATATATGTGTGTATATATATAGTAATATATTTTATATTATTAAATTGATATAGTTAATTTTTTATTAATTCCATATAGATTTTATTTTTGCATAAAATAAATAAATAAAATATATAAAATAATTATAATTTTAAATTGAGTTGAATTAACAAGCTGAGTTACTCACAAATTTAAATCGAGTCAAGTCAAACTGAAATAAAGATTTATATCGAACTCAAACCGAACCATTTCTTATCGAGTTGAATTAAACTGAATTAAGCTTGATTCAACTCGACTCATTTCCAGCCCTAAGTTCATCCTTCAACAAAATTTAAATTATTTTAAAATATGTAATTTTCTCTTTATGGTAGATTGTTAGTACAAGCAGCAGCATAATTCTTTCCTTCCTAAATATCTTATCTCCTAAATTTCAATAATTTATTCTCCTCATGTGAAAAATTATGGTCAATTTATTACTCCCTCTGTTATTATGTTTAAAATTTTGACACATGTATTAAAGAATATAACTAATTTGTTAAATGACAAAGAAAATATTAGGTAATTTTTAATATACTATTTATCTTTAATTAATTACTCATTTATTCTTCTTATACACTACTCTCACTAAATATTAATTAAGGATAGTCTTAGAAAAAAGTATTTAATGTAAAATTGGTTTTATAAAATGATATCTATTTTGAAATAATTATTTTCTCTAAAATATCATATAATCTGGAACGGAAGGAGATTAGGTAGCAAATTTTCAATCTAACATGTAGATAACAATTGTAGGGAAATGAGATAGAAGAGAAACTCACAAAGCCTAATCCACCAAGCTTCAAGGTAGGTCCTGCTTTGATGTAGCCCTTGCAATAAGTAGCTAGGAAGACATCAGCATGAGGGGCAATGGTAAAAGAAGCCACAATTTCTTTGTTCTCAAAGGCTCTTGGGAAATCATGGATGGAGTCAAATACCCTGATATTCTCTGGCTGGAATTTGAGTTCATCAACTAAGTAATGGACCAAAAAAGTGTTCTTATTGCAGCCTATGATTGCACTTGTCCTCAGCAATGTTTTTATATCTGGTACAGATGGTTCAAGATGGGACACTGTCATCATAGATGAAAGACTCGCTGTAAAACTTGAAGTCACTATGAGAATAGCAAATAACCAAGGTGCTAGCACAGCTCGAGCCAAGTTGCTCTTCACGGGTTCTCCTACATATCAAAAATATTCAAGAGTAACAAATAGAATTGGTTCTTCAGATGACTTAATTACTACAAAAGTTAACAACTTTCAATTATATGATAAGTCATGACAGGAAAACTCTATAAAAAAGAAAATAACTTTCAATTAGAGCCGTATCACATTCCAATCTTGGTGAGATTGGTGCGTGCTATAAAAAGATTGAAAGGAGAAGAATAGGATATAACTACAACTTGTGTCATAACTTGAACTTTTTGAAAGGAAAAAATTATGTAAATAACTGTTTTGCTTATTGCATTATTTGTTTCTACAACCAACACGATATCAATACATATAATGCGGACATATTTAATTGATGTATTAAACCATGCCACAATGCCAATTTGATGAAATTGTAAGAAATACATAATGAAATTTAGAGCTTAATTAGCCCGACTTACTGTGTACAAAGAATAATGTGGTGACAGAAAACCAGAGAATGGCCCCGAGACTCTTCAACTCTGAATTGTTTTCACCTTCAATGAACCAGATTACAAATGCTATGAACAGGTGCATCACTGCCATCAACATCCACATTTCTTTTGTGAAAGCATCCATGAACATCCAGGTTTCCTTGGATCTATCTGGCTTTACTTTCACCACCATGGCTATACCAGATTCAACATACGGATGAGAGAATTCGGCAAATGCATATCTATGTTCCACCACTTGAATATCTCCAACAGCAGCATCAAGGGCCTGTATTAATCAGAAACACACTTTGACACAAGATTATTAATTTTGTTCTTATGGAGTTGACCCTATTTGCATAAATTTCTCAATAACTATAGAAGTAAAAATGAATTAAGCTTCTCCCAGAAATTAAAATTAGCTTATGAAGAAGTTAAACTAAGGAAAAAATATATTTTTAGTCCTTGTATTTCTAAAATTCTTGGTGTTAGTCCCTGTTTTAAAATTCAGTGTTTTTAGTCTCTCAAGACAGACTCCATGTAGCAAAAGTGTTAACAGTGTCTACCTGAGGGACTAAAAACACTTATTTTTCCCTTACCCTGAGGGACTAAAAACACTTATTTTTCCCTTAAATGAAAGAGTTGGTATAAATTAGTTTATGCATAAATTAGTTTTAACTTATGTGAGAAGCTTAATTCATTATACACTCTTAGTTTTTTTACAACAAGCATAGGTAATGATTTTACCTTATTGTTCACTTGTTCAACTATTTGATCATAAGAGCCATAGAATGGCACAAAAACAAAAGGCAGGTGATATGGCAGGCGTTTCACAACTGATTCAAAGACATTGATAGAGAAACCCGTGAAATGGGTTTCATTCAGTCTCTTATCATGGCTCACATTCACAAACTGAGGACATGGATCAATGGCTGGAACCCCAATTTTCAAAGGCCTTCCTTCAGTGCTATTGTAAACCCAACCTTTTGGGACTGTTTTCAACCCACCAGGCCAATCCACAGAACCTAAAAGCACTCTAGCAGAACCAGCCCTACTAGCTCTTCTTGTGGTCACCACCATATGCTCAACAAGGTTCTCACTGAAACCAGACCCTGGTGACCAATATGCTAACTCTTTGTAACCTTTTCCAATAACATTAACTATCTTAAAGGTTGGTGGTTCCAATAACATTTTGTCCTTGAAGCTTATCTTCCCACTAAGACCCTCATGATTACTATGTAAAATATTTTCTGATAAGGAAAAGTTCCCTTGTGATTTCTTCAATGCATGAGCAATGGTCCAAACAGCATCATAAGCCCTAAGAGCAAAGATACTTGGTAATTGGGAGTTTTCTTCTTCAGGGTATTCCAATCTAAACTTTCTCCTAAACATGAATTTGAAGCGTTTGAACCTTTCACTCATTTCCATGAAGTTGGTTTTGCACCCCACAACACCTTGCATGTTAAACATGACAGAAGAATCCAATGAATCAAGATGAGTAGCTACATCATCAGCGATGATCCACACCGACCCTTCTTCCATAATTCCCATTCGCTTTGCCTTCTCAAATAGCAATGTGGCAAACTCTAAGGAAGATTGAATAATCAAGAACACCCTATTGCTCTTGTTCTTGAGCCTTACAAGCTCTTGTTCTATGTCACTTTCTATTGGGTTTGAAAGAGTGGTTGTTATTGAAGGAAAAATAACATAGTGATCGATTTCAGCATTAGCTAGACGGAGAGAATAGGAGAGTCTTGTTAATATCTCTGAATGAGAGGCAAAGAAGTTGCTGTGTTCGTAAATTGCTGTGACTTTTCTCCAATTGAATTGGTGTATGATGGATGCAATGCAGTGCATGTGGATGGTGACATCGTTGCCCATTTGGATGAAGTGTGGCAATGGGATTGGTGTTATGTCTGGACTAGCTGTTGAGGTTAGAGATATGATGGGGACATCTTTGGAGCTTTCATCAATTGAGTGGAATAATGTTGATGCATCGAGTTTTGTTCCTATGACAACTTGCACTTGCTTGTTGTTTGCAAAATCTATGTGTAGTTGCATGAAAAAAATAGAGAAAATGAAAAACAAATTGCTTGAATATTCTGTTACTAAAAGCAAAATGATATTTATTCCTTCACTGGCTGTAGTGAAATACAAAAGACAAGATTGAAGAAGAGTTGGGGAGTGATATTATACGACACAAAAAAGAGAGACAGAACAAGAACAAAAATGAGATTAAAAAAGTGGTCGAGAGACACAAGTTTATGAATATTTGTTTTTTAAATACTTTTACACTCTCACATTTACATAAGACAAGGTTAGCATCACGCTCTTTTAACATATTTCTTCTAATACATATTTTAGTCAGGTTAAAATTTATTAAAAAATAATAAAGAGAATAAGTTATTGTATAAGAAATAAGATATAATTTTTTTATAATTTCTAATAAATTTAAATTATAACGGAGGAGGATGTGTTAATAAATGAGAAATTATCAAGTGGTTTCATATTATTATAATCTCAACTACTGAATCATAAGATAATAACTTATAAAATAAGAAGTAAGACTATAACAAATTAAGATTTATAATAAAATTCAGTTATTAATGGAGAGTATTAAAAAATGAAAACTTATCAAGTGATTTGAGACTATCATGATCATAATAATTACCTAATAATTTCTTGTTCAAAAGAGTATATGAGTTGAGTGCAAATTAATTATCGTATTTTTATATGTAATTTTTTTCTCCTTTTTTCAAAAAATGGAAGTCGTCGTGTATAGGAAGTATGAATTTCAAAAGTCCACTATTTCGTTGACATGATTAAGAGGTTATCCACTGGCGGAAAGTATGGAAAACAAGAAATGGAATCAAATCAAAGAGATCAAATTGGCACCCCATGCCCATTTCATTTACGTCCGAAGATAAAAACAGATAAAGCCACAGAAGAAGACAGGGTTTGATGGTTGACAATACTTTTATGGGTTTTGAGGAGCTTTATTTAAAGGCACCAAGTGGTTTATCATTTCAAAGATAGTTTTGGAAAGAAAAAAAAAATGTGTCATATTTGAGATACACAACTGGCATGTTATTTTTTTAATTTTTAGATTAAACAATGTCATTAATATCATAATATGAGACAGTTTAATACTGCGTAGTTAAGAAAATGTACAATTAACACCAATCTAATAGTACACATTTTATAAGGGGTATACTAAATTGATCATTTGAAAAGGAAATTGCACTAACTTAGTAGAAAAAACCTTGAAAAAAGAAGAAGAAATATTGTCTTTTAGCTAATGAACACTTTAGATTTTTCAACAGTGATTGCTTTAATTTTCTTAAAAATGGTCTGTACTCCATAGTGATTTTATGTTTACTTTATGATAAAGATTTGAATTATATGTCATAAAAAACAAGAAAAGCTTTTCTAATGTTTAAACTCTTGATGCTTTCAAATTTGAAATAAATATTTTTTTGTATTATTAAAATGATGTTTTATTTTCAGCCTATTATTTAAGGAATAATTGAAGGTGTGTTTGTTTTATCTAAACTCCAATTTTCAAGACACATTGAATGTCAATCTCACTTTCACAAATCATTCGCGTTTAATATGAACAAACGGAATATCAAATAGTAAAGGTACAGTCTTAGACATACAAACTAGAAAGAGATCATTTATTAAAAATCAGTTACTCCCTCAGTTATAAGGCTCAAATAGTTAATATATTAAAATTAAGAAAAAGTGGTTAATTTAATTGATAGTGATAAATCTGATCCAAATTAAAGATAATATATTTTTGTTACAAGACCAATTTTAAATATTTAAAAGACCAATATTTATATGTGGTGTTTGTTCTTCCTAATAAGATTGACTCGGATGTAGTAGGAAAAGGCATTTCAAGTAATAAGATTGACAATGCAAATGGGTGGAGCTTGATTGAGGAGATTACAATGCTTATGCAACTGGTTTGTCGCGTCAAATTATCTCATGTTTTTGTTTTTTAGGGTATCACTTGTGTGGATGTTCATGTAATTTTCTTTTCTTGGGACTTTGGTTCCATTGGATACCAACAAAAAAAAATTGACGATTTTTAAGTTTAAGGAATAAAATATAAAGATTATATTAGTATAATGATTTTTTGACAAACACACCAGTATAATGATTAAAACGTAAAAATACTGTAAGTGTATAAACTAAAACTTAAGGTGCAACACACATTGGGCCAAGTTAGCACGGTTAAAGATGTTAACCTTTTCTTTTTAACGGCAAAGACTATGACAAATTTAAAATTACTTGTAAAATATATCTTGATAGAGAATTTTAACTAGAAATTAATTTATCAAATAGTTTAAAATTCTTTAATCTAAAATTCATTGTTTGAATCTTTTATATGAAAAATTTAAATTTTTGAAATTTTAAAATAAAATTTTAAATAACTAAAAATGTGAAATTTTAATTTTCTTATGTTGTTGACATTCCCAGCGTTGGCACAGGACCTGATGCTGTCATTGCCGCAGCAGGACACCAACTTGGTGGTGCTGCTTCCTCTGCCCCATCGACGACTGCTGCAACGGCGCAGCAAGTGATTCGATTCTTAGAGCTAGAAAGGCCGAACCGCATCGGGAGCGAGAGCGACAAGACGGTGTACAAGGTAGCCCACTGCACTAGCGAACGAGTGTACGCATTGAAGGTGATATACAGTCACCACGAGGAGTTGGTGCGGCGGCAAATTCACCCGAAAAATCTAAATCCTTCGTGATGTGGACAATCCGAACATGGTGAAGTGCCACGAGATGTACGATCAAGACAACGAAATCCAGGTGTTGCTGGAGTTCATGGGCGGAGGGTCGCTGGAGGGAAACACATCCCGCAAGAGCAACAGCTAGCAAACCTGTCTCAATAGATTCTACGGGGGCTGGCGTACCTACACCGGTGGCACATCGTGCACAGGAACATCAAGTCCTCGAATATGCTTATAAACTTGCGAAAGCAGGTGAAGATCGTTGATTTTGGGGGATCGGATTCTGAATCAGACAAAATTTTGAAAATTAAGAAATTTAATTTTTTTATTCAAACACAAAATTTTAAAAATAAAAGAATTTCAATTGAAGTATTTGAAATTCTTAGAATTTAATTTTTTTTAGAATTTTAAATTGACTCATTCAAACATACTCGTATAGAAATTGAAACGTGTGGTTTTTAAGTATAAAAAGTAAAAGATAAAATTTCTGCAACTATAAGAAGAATTGTATGATTAAAAACTCACAACATTTTTTGTATAGAGAGAGAGTTGTAATTTGTAAATAAGAAGAATAATCGTGCCATAAAGATGGGAAGAGTATGAAATGAAGAAATTGAACGTTACCAGCAGCCAATATAGTAGGAGATGGGTTCCCATGAGTATTATTATTGAAGTCCAAGGCAAGCTTATAGCAACTTTGGCGATTTACATCTTCCATTGCAACTTCCATTGCTGTCTTCTGCTCCTTTCCCACACGAGAACTCAAGTCTATGATTGCTCCAATGTTCACAACAATCTTGGAGTTCAATATTGGGCACTCTATGTTGCTGCCTTCTATTTCATAATCATTTGCATCGGCAATAGTTTCTGACCACACCCACAGAAGCAGGAGTACCCACAATAACGGAAGCGAAGACATGGAATTGTTCAAACTTGAGGGAAAAAGTTGAACTATTGCTTCCAGCTATCTATCCACAATTATGTTCATATGTATATATGGGGAAGTAATTAAATGACATGATTAGAGAATAAGAACATTATTATATAGTAGCATTTGTTAGTCCAAGTCTTCTGCTTCTGGATACTACCTTCTGAATAAAAAAAACCATATATTGCGTATAAGGGTAGTCACTATTGTAGACTTTTCAAGGAGAAATATTTGAATATGAACTTCAAAATTTCATTTGCTTATTTTAAAGATTTAACTTCTGAAATGAGACAAGAGAATTGTTGAATTGGTCCTGAAACTTTGCTTTCTACCCTGCTTCCCGATTGTGTCTTTCTTTGGCTGGAGCCCTAGTAAACGAGAAGAACCTCATTATTCATTGATTCTATTACAAGCAAGGAGTTAGGGTGTTTGAGAAAGTGTTGGGTTGATCGTAACCCGCCTTTTTTCCAATCCATAAAGACACTCACTCCTCTGTTTGAAGCTTTGGAAAGTGTAAATGGTCGTTTACAACACTACAAACAGCAAAACAAACATGTACTTAATTTTTAACAAATATCTTGAATAGACTAGTAGAAAACATTTAGCGAGATTGATCAAACGATATTAATCATTCGAAAAATAAGTATTATATTTTTTAATAAAAAAATATTTTTCTTTGTATCAACATGTGTTAGTCCAAGTAGAGGAAGCTTAAATCTCTTGAGCATTTGATTTTGGGTTAGATAATGACATTGATGTGAACAATAAAAATATTCTAGAAAGAAATTATGATCTTATGAGAAATTAGTCTCGCTCACTTGCTAAAAATAGATGCCCCGGGGGTATGTTTTTACTTTTAAAAAGTTTGTGATTATTATTGTATCTTTTTAATAATAGAACTCTCCCTCTCTCAATGGTGGACTATTTAGCAATATATTTGAAAAAAATAAAATTCTTTAAATGAACTTACTCCCAAATAAGAATTAAACCTCATTAAGTAGTTCTTGGACTCAATTGATTTGCTAATTAATGTTAAACTTCAAACAATTTAGTTATTTCTTAATAGTTTTTGTGGATAGGTTAAAATAGAACAGACTTTCGTTCTCTGTTTTTTTTACCAATCATTCTATGTTTGATATATTTAAAAAAAAGAAAAGAAAACACATAACATTAAAATTGATTCAGTTACTTTTTTTTTAGAGAAAATTGATTCGTTTTAAAGAGAATATAATAGACACAATTATTTGTATTATTTTTTTCAAGTGCAAAATATTATGGAAACTTAATCAAAAATTTGTTATAAATAAGTGCTTTAAGATCCCATCTTCAGTTATTCTCTCTAGTTTTTCCTTTGTGGCACCAGATCGTTCAACTAAGTCAACATCCATTGATTCAAAAATATGCTATTCTTTATGACAGCCAGAGATGAACCCTCATTAAGAAGGGGCGGGGGTCCAGATCTCATAAGTCATAGATAACCAATCATTCAATGGGATTAGCTTTATACACTATGCAAATATCTAATACACCCATAATGTACAATACTTTTCCAAAAATACCCTCACGTAGTCGTGTTATTAAAGGCTTTGTGTACATACGGATTCGCAATTTTTAAGGAACTTACGGATTCGTCAAATACAAATATAATTTTTATTAAATTTGCAAATTTTTACAAATATAAAAATTATAATTTTTTATATATGATATTGTGTGATGTTATTTAAAAATTATATCTATATTTATAGGTCTAATATGTTTTAATATACTCACAAATTTTTATTTAAACTATAATTTTTATTTAAATCTATGATTTTTATATATAAAAAAATATTTTAATTATTAGATCAAAATTAATTGTTATAAAATTTATTATATAAACTTATATGTGCATTAAATATATATTAAACAATTTAGAGTTATATGTATTAACATTAATTATTTTTTAACATAATTGACCTATTAATTCAGTTGGTTGGAGTGTCACGTTAATAACGTGAAGGTCATGGATTTGAGATATACTTTAAAAAAAAACTTATTTACGAATTGGACAGTCCGTAAGTTCCTTACGAATTGCTAATCCGTATGTACGCAAAGCCTTTAATAACACGAGGATATTTTTGGAAAAGCACTAGTTTGAGATCCACCTGCGCCATTATTTTAAATTATTTAGAAAAATATATTTTGACTTTAAAAAAACTCACATACGGATAGGACCAATCCGTATGGACCACACGGATTGTCCAATCCGTATACTTTAAAAAAAAAAAAAAACTTATTTACAGATTAAACAATCTGTAAGTTACTTACGAATTACAAATCCATATGTACACAAAGTCTTTAATAACGTGAGGGTATTTTCAAAAAAACACTATACAATCTGGGTGTATTAGATATTTGCATGGTGTATAAAGCTCATCCCTCCTTCAATTCCAAATTGCATACAGGAGTGTGCAAAGTCCACGAAACATTTTTGCAGGACAGAAGAGGTCACTACTAAAGCTTTGCAAGAGATTCTACTTGTTTCCTCATTCCTGTGTAGCCCAGTGAAGGAATTTCACGAATTTTAAAAGTCAGAATTAAGACCCACACTGATAAGCAAGATACTTGGAGATCCTCCAAAATAGAATTGAACTTCAATAAATGGACAAAAACACAAATCTTATAAAAGATGGGTTACGAGGATTTACAGCAGGCAGACAAAAAAAAAGTTGTCATTACAATAATACAACCAAAGCATAGACCACAAACAAGCTTTTCAGTTGACCGCATTATTTTTAATTCAATGAATACCCAGGACGGCACTTCCTATTGTAAAACTGTAAACATACAAGAGAAGTGACTCATTATTGAAGAGCCAACTGAGCTTTTCTCCTTGATCGAATTTTTTGCAGAACTGTCTGTAATCGGATTTGCTGGCGATATTGTGAAAGACTAGTTATGAAGTCTTCACCTTTGGCTGCTTCACCACTGTCTGAAGTTTCACGGCTAGCAAGCAGCAAGGGGGCCACCTCAGGCAAGAAATCAATACCCGCCAGGTGCTGAGCCCATTTGTAAGGACGTGAAGTTCTATCACCATTGAACATTATAGCATCCCCGACAAAGAGCTTAGCTGACTGCATCACCATCCAAATGAAAACACATGGCATATAAATGCAATGGTGATAGAATAAATGAAAGTTGCAGATAGACAAATGAAAAACACAACATGTAAACAAGACTCCCAAACCTGGTGAGGAAGCTCAAGACCTGTGTCATCAGGGAATAAATCGCTTAAGATGTCATTCTCGGGACCATCATTAGATGCTTTGTTTCCAACACATATAATATTCAATTGCATCAAGTACTCAAACTTTAGAGTAATGAGTTTTGTGGACTCAAGATCAGAAACCTCGTCATCATACACATGGAGATTGACAGTAAGTGGGTGAATTTGAAATATTCCTGCCTGGTCAAGGCTCTCCTTGCCTTGAAACCTCCTTGGCCTTTTACCCTGTCTCTGACCATCTTCTTCATCAGGTTCATCATTTTCCAATTTGGGACTCTCCACAGTGATGGAAATGCCTAAGTGATAAAACCACACCATAGTGAATCCCTAAACTTTCTATTTTGGGTCAGAAGAAAAAAGAAATAGGAAATTTGAAGGGGAATCGGGATTAAAATATTCAATTGCTTACACAACACTGAAGTGTTGTATAGCAAACACATTGAGAAAGATGCCAAATATTAAATCCAAAGTAACATGGAGTGAAGACCATTAATAATCAAAATAGTACTTTAAATCTAGCAATAAACTTTTCTCTTTACTCATTATCCAGTAATTAGTGTTGAAACTATAATTATTTATATCTTATTTTGCAGCAGCTAACATTCCAGCTAATATATAGGAGTGATGTTGGGGGTTTGAAGTTGAATCATCAACAAGATACTGAAAAACTGATGTTTATAGTCCTGAATCAGCAGATATTCTGAAGCTGCAATAGTACTGGATATTGGATAGCAAAGATTCCAATCAATAAAATGCTAGAATTTACACATCAATTCTCAAGTCTCAATTACCAGTGTCCTTGTGAGCTTGATGGTGGGTAAAAGCTTGAGCATCTTTGACACTTCCTACAATCTCCACATCAATAGATTCTCCAAACGCCTCCTTTTGAGCCAACAGCTGTGAGTAAATCACATAAAGAGGTGGTGGAAGCAACTCTGCTGAATGATGCCGCTTTAGTTTCTTAGTATGCTGAACTCCTAATTGATTTTGCACTGGCAAGGATGCTTTCTTAAGAGACTTGAGATGTGAAGGGAGGCTAGATAAGAACTTCTTTCGGCTTGCAATTGTCTCCAGAAGGGTTTTCCTTTTCTGTTCCAGTTTGTCATGAAGTTTGCAAAGCTCTTTGCGCTGATATAATATTATAAATATAAAGTATAACTGTATAAGAACATTTATCACCATTCACAAGAAAACTCAAAAAAGGAAAACTACGACTATAAGCTTTAAAAATGAATGAACGGGACTCCCAACTTTAACATAGTAGGTCTAGATGCTCATTATATGAATGACCTAAATGTCCACACTCATTTAGCAGGAAAATGCAAATAGAAGTTGCTCTCAAACCCTTTGTCAACATAGTATCAAGTCAAGTATCTACAATCTTATTATATATTTACATTACGAGATCTCCATATACTTCTCTCAAATACAGAGAGACACATTGACACAAGGCCACCATCTATTTACCCTCAAATCCTTCTTTGAAACAACAATTAGTTTATCGATACAAAACTTGAACCAGAAGCAGAAGCATCCATGACCACAACAGTACAAACTTCTGAAAATTAAATAGTTCCATTGTCTCTTTTTGTTCTTTTATTGGACAAAAACTAACTTCCATTTATAGGTAAATCCTGGAACTTGCTAAACTACAAGATCCCAAAGTTTCTTAAGCATATTAAACATCTGATATCAAGAATCAAATACACTAAGAGCACAATAGTATAGGCTCAATATAGCGTACATTGCATTCTTTCCAGGAGTACATACAAGGTTTTAAAACGTGGTCTGCAACAGTAACATTGTTTTTGAGGAGTAAACAACTGCAATTGTGGCCACATCAGCGTCATTTATCCGCAATTTCCCGCAATATCAAGGAACACATCTAAACCAAGACTGCAATTATCGCCACATTGGCTGCATTTATCCACAACTTTCCGCGATATCAAAGAACGCAACAAAACAGCGACAGTAATTTAAAGGGTCTTGTAATCACCTTAGGGCATTGGTTAAGGATCGAAAAGGAAAAAGTATATATCGTGGACATCACAAGAAAGCAAATAAAAAAAAGTCATGGAGAACACAATTTTACGTGTCCCAATAAAAACATTTTTTCTTTTAGTTTCTTAACCAATGCCCTAAGGGCACTGTTTAGCATTTGCCTAATTTAAAACCAACTTCGATCCAATAAACAGAAGCATAAACAGAAGCATATGCGATTCTGACTCACCTGGAACAGCTCAAAATTGAGCCTCTTAAGAACGAGATTATGCTCACTGTGATTGGATAAAACGGAATCCTTCATATCCTGCGGCGCATCGCGAAAAAACTCTTCCTCCGACACCACTTCAATATCAGGATACTTCGACTTGAAATCGTTACACGCCTTTATCGCTTTCACGAATTGACTCTTCTCGTAAGTCAGGTTCTGAAGCTGGTGTGTGGTGAGTTCCAGAGGCTCCTTCGCACGCTCCGTTTCCGTTCTCGCACGCTCCTCCTCCATCAAGATCGAGCGATTTGCCTGAAAAACAAAACAAGAAAAACGCTCGTTAGAAAATCCTTTACGACGTCGCATTGTGGAAATAGAAAACCAAACCCTAGCGAGTGAGGGAACCTGGCGGAGAGTGACGAAATGAAGGAACGTTTGAGTGAGGAGCTCTCTGAGTCGGAGAGTGAGGAGTGGTTTGGGTTTTCCCTGGTTCTTCAGAGAGAGAATCTCGGCCACGATGTTCTCTATTGAGGCTTTTGTGTCACGCAACGTTTGATGCGGATATTCCTCCTCCGAATCGCGGTGCCGTGAGAAAGAATGTGAAAACCGTTGCTCGTCGCCGATGGAGACCGGAACGACAACCGCCTCCTCCGTCGTATCGCCGTCTTCCATGGTTGTTTCTGTGCAGCGATAACTGTTTCCGCGCAGTGAGTGTGTTCGGGTGTCTCCGTTGGGGCGGGTTCTAGGGGATGAATATTAATTGAACTTCATAAAAAAAAAAACTTAACTATTTGGAATTATTTTTAACTAAATTTAGAATTTTTTTTAAGACTTAATTATGTTTGAGATTATTATAAATGATGGAATTTTATTAATACATGTTTTCTTTGAGTAATTGATATATTAAAATTTTTATTTCAAGTTTCTATTATCATATTAGTGATGACATAACATCATTATTAATATGTGAATATCAGTTTATAAAATAATATAACATCGCTTAATTAATATTTTAAAATAACAGAAAAGTTATTAGAAATTTAGAATAAAATTTGATCATTGAGATCTTAAATATATCTAAGGCTTTTTTTAATTAGTTTCTTCAATTTAAAAAAATGTTTGATTCCTTGATCTTATATTTATTTTTAATTTGATCCATTTGGTTAATTATTCATTTGCAAATTGTTAACTTAAACAGGATATTCCTTTTCCTCCTGGTTGGATGCCCTCATCAAATATTGTGTCATGTCATCATCTAAGTGTATTAGTTCACTAATCTCCTTCAAATTCCTAATTTATTAACTCATAAACCAAACAACATTATCTTAGTTAATCAAATCATAATCTCTTGATGCTGGAATTTGAGAATTTGATCGTTCCTCTCATTTGTATGCTATTAGTATTAGTATTAGTATAAGTGATTATTAATTTAAGTTTTCTTCTTTCTAAGAGGTGGAATAGAATAACCCGGTCGAATCCTAATGATCATACGTCTGTAATGCATTGTATGTCTCATAATAGGTCGTACTCTTCTACCCTTTATGGAGAATCGATGACTATTCAATATTAGTGTTCACGCATGAATAAAGTATTCTAAAAACATTGTTGCCTATGATTGTATGCATATTAAATCACACATTTTTGTTTATGATTGCTCATTCTACTCGACAAGAAAATTTGTTTGTGTTGTATTGGCTTTTTTGTTGCAGTTTGCATCCTAGTTTGCATCTTTGTTTTTGGGATTTTCTATGATTCTATTTTGGGTTTAGGTATGATTGTTTTGGGGGATCGTTTATTTGAAATCACTTTAGGTTTAGGGTATGATCATTTTGAGTGTGATTGTTTCCTGAGTTTTTAGGGATTATGTCATTTTGAGTTTTTGGTTTAGTTAATAATTTTGTTTGTTTTTCAGAAACAGGTAACCTGAAACTTGAAGTTGAACTTTGTCATGGAAGTCAACGAGTATATAGGTAGTAGGTGCATCAAAGGTCTTTGAATTTGACTTTGATCGTTAGTCTCTCCAATAGATTACTACTGTATTAAAAGAGTTAGGATACAAAGGGTATGCCAAGTTTGTATTGAGTATGATTATTAAGCAAGTGAAGAGACATGGCGTTACTGGTATCAAATAAGGGTCTTATTTGAGTGATTTTTAGTCGTAATTTTTCAAAAGAATTTAAAACAACAACACATTTTCAATTTTTAAAAATTAGTTTTAAATTTTTTTTCTAAATTTTATATAATAAACTTATTCTGAAATTGGCTTAAAAATTATTTTAAATACATTTTTATCAAACATGCTTGATTTAAAATTTGAAAGTTAAAAATTAAAAACTCTTAACCACCCAAATATGTCTTTAGGTAATGGATTGTGATCACATCCAATGATCCAGGCTACGTTCCTATTGAAGATGGTCGAATATCAACATGATAACCCAGAGGATGACAGTGATTGTCACCATGAGGGTTATTTTGAAGTTGAAATACATGAAGAATACCAAGGCTGAAGAAGAGCAAACAGAGAATGCAAAGCCCCACTTTTTTTAGCTGAAACCACAATCCCTCCTATGCATGTTAAGACCCGCCTATTGTGAGTAATGACAATGCTGATATTTCAAATGGGTATGACACTAAAAGTCATCATAGCATGAATGGATTTTCAGATAATGAACAAGCCAAAAGTGAATGTCAATTGTATAATTTTGCCAAGGTGTGCATGACAGAAACACCTATAAAGGTTGCACTCTTCTTATTTTCATGGATTGAACTATTAGTAAATGTTTGATAGACAAAAAGTTTTTATTTTTCGAGACATTTTAAATTGGGACATTATGATTCCGAGACAACTGCCAAATTGTCACGTTTGGCAAAAAAATTTGCCTAAATGCCACACTCTCCATTTTATTTTCCAGAATGCCACGTCTGCTAATTCGCTGGGGGTAGGAGCGAAATAGGACTGCTGAGTTGGCGCTTCCAGATTGGGCCACATAATTCGCTACAGGAACAGGCGAATTACACATGTCAGGCTGTGTCGGCCACGTGGCCTATTTCGCTGGCATGACCTGCAAATTACGTGGTATATGCCACGTGTCAGCGTCCCATTGGTTGTAAAAAAATTAATTTAAAATTAAAAAATACGTATAAACTTCGGAAGGCCATAACTTTTGACTGGGATGTCCGATTGAGGCGTATAATATGCCACGTAATTCGCAGGTCATGCCAGCGAAATAGGCCACGTGGCCGACACAGCCTAACATGTGTAATTCGCCTGTTCCTGTAGCGAATTATGTGGCCCAATCTGGAAGCGCCAACTCAGCAGTCCTATTTCGCTCCTACCCCCAGAGAATTAGCAGGCGTGACGTTCTGGAAAATAAAATGGAGGGTGTGGCATTTAGGCAAATTTTTTTGCCAAACGTGACAATTTGGCAGTTGTCTCTTATGATTCCCATGTTTAATATGTAATTAATTAAAAAAAATTGTCAGAAAATTATGATTTTCTATAATCAATTTTAATTCACTTTCCTAAAACACATTTTCAAAGAATGGGACAATCTAACTTTCGGATTAGAAGTATATAATTTACATTGAATCTTTAATTTTCAGAAATCATATTAAGACTTATTAAATACATTTTTACACATTTCCAAAAATCATGATTTATAGGAATCAAGTTTCTCATGAATCATATTTTTTTAGATATGAAATTTTTTCTCTCCTTCCAAACACCCCGTAAAGTTGCATTCAGTCCATCAAAGAGAAAAAGTTTTCTAGTAACATGTAAGTCATGGAGTTGTTTGCATTGTTGGTTGTGGCCAAGGACATGAAGGGGAATCCTTTGACGTGCCTAAACATTAGCAATGGCAACAATGTACAATGAACCCAGACTAAAATTTGCACCGTTATAATTGAATCATTCGTATGCCTTTAAATATTTGTAAGTTGCCAAGCAAATTGTGATCAATTTAAATGTGATGGTTAATATTGTAGTGGATCCAATGAGGCATGTCAAAATAGAAGAAATGGTGAAGGAGAAAAACGGATAGTCTAGCCCAAACACTTCTGCTATGTAGAAGTGTGTCTACCCTTGGCTGCATATGAGACATATAATATCTGGAAAAATGACTCTTTGTGCCAAGGTTCTTATATATTTGTATTATCAATCGGTTTGATTCAAAATATATATTTGTATTGTCAATCAATTAATTTGAATAAGAATATATTTATATTATTTTTTTTCAATGTTCAAATCATGAAAATTATAATTAATTGCAATCACCTTCATGAATAAGAATATAGGCATCAGGCATGTAATATTTGTGATTGTTTTTTGAGAGGATAGTATTTGTGAGTTAAGAATGGAAAAATATCTGTACAGCAGGGGGGATTTAACATTAGTTATTTTTTGAATTCCACAACGTATATATATAGGTATTTATAAATGAGTTTGTCATATGATTTTTTTTTCCCATTACACTTAAATAGTGCAAGATTTTTTTTTGTCCAAATTTTTATATATTTTAAAACCAAAGTTTTTCTGTGAATTCGCAGGACATAAATTTCTGGGTAGCAGTTTATGGCACTTTGTATGCAACCCCACATCTCAAAATAAACAAAGGCAGGCTCACAGTTAGGGGTGTTCGCGGTCTGGATTGGATCGGTTTTGAAGAAAAAATCATCCGATCCAATTCCTTCGGTTTGGTCATTTGATCATCCATTCGGTTTGAAATTTTTTTCAAATCCGATCCAATCCAATCCAATTTTTTTCGGTTTGGATTGGATCGATTTTCGGTTTTTTAAAAAGTCTAAAAATAAAACTTATGAGACTTATTTTTATTAAAATAAGGAGTATCTAACATAAACAAACACATTCATTGGACAAAAACAAACATCATTTTCTAATTTTCATTAGACATACACGTTAATTGGACAAAATAAGAAGCAATGTATTGCATTTTTGATTTTTGGGCTATGATGGGGAATAGGCCCCAGTAGATAAAGGATAAGGTATGGTTTATAATTGGATCGGTTTTCATCGGCCAATCCGAAAACCGATCCAATCCGGTGAAAATTTTCGGTTTTTTTTCGATTTTCAGTTTTTCGGTTTTCGGTTATTTCGGTTTTCGGTTTTTCGGTTCGGTCACCGCGGTTTACATCGGTTTGGATCGATTGATGAACACCCCTACTCACAGTGATTGCTTCAGATTGCGGATGATTTCCACTACCAAGGATGAGTATCTATAATGTAAACTTTGGATATTCATTTACTAATATGTCACCATATTTTTTTAATATCAATTTTATCAAAAACTGATATTAATGTAATAATGTTAAAATAATTTTTCTAGTAGTATTGTAGCGATGGAAACAACAACACTTCCAACGTCAAATCTTATCCATTGTTTCTATGTTATCCTTTCTCTCTCATCTACACTTCTTATTTATCTACTACTATTTTTTAAAGTCGTTGGAGCCTTTGAGGAAGGTGGCGAGTGACACATACAATGAAAACAATACATACACATTTCCATTTGTAATGCCTTCAACGTCGTTATATAGTTTATTAGCTTAAATTTTTTAGTAGTAGATGTGAACATTAGAATATAGTGTATGATAATATATATTAGATGTAGTTTAGCAAGCAACAAGTGTAATTATTGTCAAGTTAGATGTTTGACTTTGAATCTTAATCTTGTCAATTTCTTAAATTAAAGTCACAATTTTTTTTTAATGTGAATTAGCTATAAATTTGAATAAGAATATATTGATTGACTACTTTAAAAAATTTACTATTTTTAATAATATAAAAAACTTTATAGTAGTAATAATATATCAAATTAAAGCCTAAAATTACATGACTTTTTGCACAAAAACGTGCCACAGAATCGTTGATTTTAAATTTACGAAACTGCGTTCGTTCCATAGTTTGTAAAAGAAGCATCTATATAGCGGAAGAATAACGTTGGTTGTGCTTTCGAGCAGTGACTCTATTCTTATTCTTATTCTTATTCTCTAACAAAATGGTCATCGCTGATTCCGATTACGAAGGTGCCGCCATCAAAGCCCTCGGTTCTCTCTTCAAGGTCACCCAAGTCTTCCTCTGGTTAGTTCTCACTCACTCATTCAAACACTCTCTGTTTTTCTTTGCACTCAAAACGTTAGGTTTTACTTTCTTTTACCTTCTTTCCCTCCATGTTTTTTTCTTCCACAGGGATGATAGCCTTCAGGTTTCATCCTCAGCTGAACGCTGGGTAAGTTTATCTTTGCTTTCTTTCTTTCTTTTTTTTTTTTTTATTTTATTTTCTAACTGAATATTTATAACTATTGTATTGGAACTTTGATGTGGTATCGTTTTTGTGTGTGTTAGAAATTGGATGAAGCTGATGACAATCACGCCTCTGACCCCGTTCCTGGCAAGTGCTTCTCACTCTTCATTTGAACAAACTTGTGCGAGGAGAATTTTATTTATTTAATCGATCCTTTTGTTTTTCATTTTAAAGAAAATTTGTGTTTCTTGTGTTTTCTGCAGCAGATTTGGTTGACCTTATTACACCCGAGGATTTGGAGCTTACCAAACAGCTGAATGAATTGGGGCTCCCTCTTTCCTTTCAGACAAACAAAGAGGTAGGCACACATATAAATTAGTACTTTCTTGAAATGCTTTAATTGAATTTGGCTTCTCTTTGTAAAAGTGAGAAAAATAGAGTGAGTGTATAGTTTGCAATCAATAGCTGATATTGTAATTGTAATACAATATATATACACATTAAACCCTAACGGGTTGGTCAAGTCGAGCAAGTTAGGATCTTGTATCTGACATGTTGCAAAGGTCTTGTCTTTGATAGGTTGCAGTTCGAGCTTTCGCTTGTCTCTTTGGGGTGAGGTAAATATAAGTACTTTTGTTAGTGCTCTTTAAGCCTGGCCTTGGGCTGGGGCACCATCCTCCCCCTCTATATTTTTTTTGTAACATAAAAGAAATCTGCTCTATTTATTTTCCAATCAGTGATTGTAAGTTTGTAAGTATGTACCTTTTCTTTTAAAGTGTACCTCTCACTTTACAGGAGTGAAATCCAAGGTGTTCAAGCTCTGACTCAACCCAATTAAAAATTCATTGCAGCTCAGGCTCAATGTTCAATAAGAAAGTAAGCCTGTTTTCTTGGTACAAGCTTGGCTCAATCTAAGCTCACTAGTTTTCAAGTTTGATAATGAGCTTAATCTACCAAGCTCAAATTCTTAACCAATTGAACCCTTTAGGCTTAACAAGTTAGGTTATGAGGCAGGCTTGAATTTGTGACCCAATAAATTTCACTTTTTCTCTTACATATTTAATTTTGTTACAAGTTTAGTCATGCCATAATAAAACCAAGTGCTTATTAAGTCGTTAGCTTGTGAACCTAGCTTATTAAAATGTTAGCAAATGAGATTTGACTGGCTCACTCATTGTCAGCCCTAGTTCTGATTAAGAAATAGTGAAGTCCAAATTGAATTATAAAAGACAATAGATGCAGTGTAAAGCTATATAGTTGATGCTTGTCTTTGCAGTAAATTCAATAATAGTTGTTGATACAGTGGCAATCTGAATAGGTTCTATAATAGACATGATTTTGATTTTCTAATAACAATTTTGTCTATTCTGTTTTGAATGAGAGAGCATCATCACTTGTTCTCCTCTATCATTCGTGTTCTTGTCTGTATACACAATTAAATTTTTTATTTTCAAGATCGCTATTAATCATGTTTTTGGTCTATCTTGGTCTAGAAAAATGGAACAGTAAAAGGCAAAAAAAAGGGTAAACTTTCGAAGCATCCAAATACTTGTCACAACCCTGTAGATGAAACTCTATATGAAGTGAGTGGGGAGGAGATTGTATCTCCTGCTAAATTTCATGATAAAACTAGCAGTCCCTTATTTTGTATATCAATGCTGGGCCAAAGTGAATCTTCTTACCTTGAAGGTGCCATGGATATTGATATGACCCAATGTGCCTATGGTGAAGGAGCTAATTCCGCTTGCTGTACTGGGTTTGCTAGTGGTGTTTGCAGGGAGATAAATAATGATAATATAAATCAGGTAGCAACTAATGATGCCCAAGATGGTGACTTTTTAGTCAGTAATGATCGTGTTGATTTGAAAACTGCACCTGCTTCAGATACTGGAGTCTCTACTGGAAGCCATTTGAAAGGTGCTGGTGTCAATTATTGTGGGACAGAATATGATGAAAGCTTGATTGACAGTGAGTGTTTAGAAGTTTCACCAATTGTTGGCAAAAATACAGATTGTGATACTATTTACGATGATGATGGTGCTGCCACTTGTCATCCACATGCTATTGAATCAGAGTTGCATCCTGTGAGTTCAGAAGGGATTGAATGTGACAGAAATGATGTTTCAAATAAGTATACTGAACATGGAGATTGGATGGTCGTCTGGGATACTTTCTATGAGAGAACATACTTCTACAATATTAGAACACACACTTCTACATGGAATGCACCCTCAGGGATGGAGCATCTGGCAACTGGCAGGTATACTGAATCAGATGATGGTAAAACTCTAAAGGCATCAGAAGAATGTGGAATACAAAATAGCACCAAACCACCTGAGGAAACCTTGGCTGAAGAGAACTTGGAAGTAAAGCAACATGAAGAGTATTTGACCGAGAGTGGAGTTGCTGTTGGCAATTTGGTCTCTGATATCACTACACATGGTGAAGACCAATCTCTCAATCATTCAGATGGGTGTCTTGAGAGAAGTAGTTGCAATGATGGATTTTCATTCTGCTCAATATCAAATTATCTGGATCATATCAATAGGTAATGTTTTTTCTAGTGTTAATTAAAGCATAATTGAAATAAATGGTTTATATTCCTGACAAGTAACAAGAAGAATATTATGTGTTCATGTCTTAAGTTGCCTTTTTGATTTTTGTATTTTACTTGCTCTCCTAACAATTGATACGCTTTGCAGCTCTAATGAAGGATGCATTCAGGCAGCATCAGAGGATAATCATACACCCTTGGAAAACATGTTAATTGATATGTCTGGATTGGATACTAAATCTGATCCTTTCAAGTCAAAACAGGGAAAGAAAGTAAAAAGAAGACAAAGGCAGAGGAAATTATATAATGAAGCTGAGGGTTTGTGCTAACACTTTATTCTTTGTAACTGCTTCTACCATATGTTTGGCTTTTGCAATATGGTTGCTATTCTACTAAATCTGTTAGCTATTTGGATCCAATGTTGTGACAATACTTTCTACTAGGGGTCAAATAAATATAACACTTGATAGGTGCTTATAAGTTATGAATAGCTTTTCTGTTCTAGGAGTCAAATACCTAGGATACTGGATAGATGTTTCTATGATTGATAAAAATTGATTTCCCAATGTCATGTGACATATTAATGCCTAAATATAGATTTTGCTCAGTAAGTGTGTGTTGAAAGTAGATAGCTGTTGCCCTCGTAAGAAACCATTTTTTGCATTTTGCAGATCTCCAATTTCAAGAAATGCCTGAAGTGTATTCTGCTGCAGTTGGCAAATATTGGTGTCAGAGGTATAGTTTGTTCTCTAGATTTGGTGATGGTGTAAAAATGGATGAGGAAGGATGGTTTTCTGTCACTCCAGAGGTTATTGCTCGGCATCAAGCAATACGTTGTGCTAGTGGCGTGATAATTGACGGCTTCACTGGTGTTGGTGGGAATGCTATCCAATTTGCACAACAGTGAGTACTGAGTAGTGGGTACTAATTAGTCACTTAATGATTGCCTATAAATTCATTTTATTTTTTGGTGACTCTGATGGACAATTTTAACTAAATGTGTATTGTTTCACCAAACTCATAAAAGACTTGTATTTTCCCAAGGAAGAAAAATAAATTTACATTTATTTAATCAAGATTAATCAATTCTTTTAGCAACTTGAATAGCATTAAGATAACATGGCAAAGGAGAAACATTAAACATGTCCTTTGGTTTGTTTTTATCATCTCATTTATGCACACAGCCTCCTTTTGTTCCAAGTTACTATGGATTTTGTGTGACGTATCTGATAGGCATACCTGAGTGCCTTTATGGCTGCAACTTCACCCATCCTTTGATTTTACCTTGTTCTGATTGGACTGTCCAACTGGTGAATCCCATATTGAGTTCCTAAAACATTTGCACCACCCTGTGTTGACCTCATGCAATATTAATGTCTAAATGGCACTATTACAGGTGCTGTTGGAGTCATCTGAACAATATTAGCTGATTAGCATATGTTCATATCCTTCTCCGTTTATTTTATCTTTATGCATAGTGTTCCAATTCATATAGTCTAGTAACTACTAACTAGTACTTGCCAAAATTCATTTAATTTTGACTGCTAGTTACAACTAGACATAGAGATAACGATGTTTTCATTTTATCTATATCTAGTCAAGTGATTCAGGCTGGATCCCTAGTGTCATTCCACTATCAAACAATGTTCGGGTTAAAATTTCTGCTACATAAGTATAATGTTGTAATTTTGGTCAAGTACTTATTCTTCCTGTGAGAAACTTCTTATTATTCTTAAAATGATTTTTTATTCTACTTAGCAACGAATTATTTGGTATTACAGGTGCAGGCATGTAATTGGAATTGATATTGATCCATTGAAGATTGAATATGCTAGGCATAATGCTGCTATCTATGGTGTAGATGATCAAATTGAATTTGTAGTGGGTGATTTCTTCCTCTTGGCACCAATGTTAAAGGTACCAATGTTTTCATACAACATGATTTGCTGCTTTTAGTATTTTTTTTTTTTTTTTTGCTTGGGGAAGGTCAATGTCATAATTGATGTATTATGGCATGGCTGGTTATTTTTAGAATTTTTTTAAATGGTTAACAAATATATTGAAGGCAGGCAAGAGTAATACTTCGGAATTTTTTCCGTTCTTACCTGTCTAATTGTGATCTCTTACCTCCACTGTACTTTACCAATACCAAGATAATACTTGTGCTCTGCTCATTTGCCTACTGAACGTATTTTATCATCATTTATACCCCTGCTAGCTGGTTTGATCTCCTTGTTTATTCTCTCATGATCTGAACTTCAGTCTGGTCCATAACTGGTGCATAACAAGGGAAACCGTTGGCTAGGCCAAACCACACAAGTTTCCAAAAGTCTGTAATTCTTATAAATATTCAAGAAAGCCTCAAAACATAATGATGTTAAATGAATTCTCCAAGAACTTAAAATTCCTTGAAAAATCAAATGTTTGCTGTAATTTTGATGCCAGGTATGAAATCAAATCATTAGAAAACTTGGGTATGAGTCTTTGTAAGAAGAGAGGGGGGTTGGGGGGGGCACATGGGTGGTTGCAAAATGAAACCTTTCTTGACATACCAAAGTGAGTGTGGATAATAAAGTTATGCTTCTAAATTTTTCTGATTTTGTTATTTTTTGTGTCGATTATCTGCCATCCTTTTCCCTGTATACTTCCCTTGATTTCTTGTTTTATCCTCTGGAATGGTTTTGGTGTTGCCTTTACAATTTCATATGGAATTGGATGACAAAGGGGGAGTGAATTTGATACTAGATTATGAATGAAAATGTGAGTGGAAGAAGCGAAAATTTGCAATTTGAGTAGCAAATGTCATCTTTCAGAAGTAATAAAAAGAACATTTATTATGCTGCGAATTGATGATATTAAATAATTGTACAACAGAAAAAAAGAGTGATAGATTTGTGTTTTGTCTTTGTTTATTAATCTTGAGCTGGCGTGTTATTGTTATTATTTTTCTTGATGAGTAATACTAGATGACAAAAATGAGTTTCGAGCATGGTGTCTCAACCCCCCCCCCCC
>PYAF01000241.1:343944-365511 GCA_007407185.1 Glycine tomentella
TAGTCTGTGTGCCTTTCCCAACCCAATACATCCATTTGATATGTTTCTAGTCATTGCTGATTCTGTGTCTTGTGTTCTTGCCTTCCAGTCAATTAGCCTAGGTGTACCTACATTTAATCAGATCAGCAGTATTTTGTTTATTTCTTAGTCGTCAAGTTAAAATGAACTAACAAATCCCATTATTGAGCAAATAGTCAAGGTATCCAAGATTAAATCCTTTACCACTCTCCCACTCTTCTAATTAAATTAAAATTTTCTGCACAAGGTTTGCGTAGGTCTGTATTCGAATTTTATTTGCTAGTACAGTGCTCTAATTAACCTAAATAATATTTTGGGCTCACAATAACAAGTTATACTTTTGGGATAGTTTATAACCAAATATTGCCTTGCAGGCTGATACTGTTTTCTTATCTCCACCATGGGGGGGACCTGATTATGTCAAGGCTACTACGTATGACTTGAAGACAATGCTTAGACCACATGATGGGTGTGTAGATGCTTGTCTTTCTGCTTTTATTTTTTTTTTCTTAATTTTATCTTGTTTGATATATTTCTTCTTTTTTTTGGAACAAAGATACATAGCTTTTTACACTCCCATTTTAACTTAATGCTGCTTCTGAGTAGATATACACTGTTTAATGTTGCAAAGGAGATTGCTTCCAGAATTGTTATGTTCCTTCCAAAAAATATCAATTTCAACCAATTGGCCGAGTTATCTCTGTCATCCTGTCCGTCATGGTCACTAGAGGTAATTTCAATTTTTTATCTGTTTGATATGCTTTATTTTGAAGTGTAATCTGTAAAAGACCCCCACCTTTTTAGGGGGGAAAAAAGCAGGGGGGCAGTGGGTGAGACAATATGTCTTACTTGGGTTAAGACTATTTTAATGTTGATAGTTTGATGGATGTTTGTCTGTTTGGTAAACTATTGAAATGAAGTTATGTTTTACATGATCAGGTTATTGTATTCCTTACAGGCTTAAGAGGTATATAACAGAACAAAATAAAATAGATGTGGTCATGAAGCGTTATATTGGTGTATAATGTATAATGTGGTAACTCTTTCTCTGTCTTTGGTTAACCAAAAGATTAGGATGTCCAACTTCCCAATTGTACCTAACTATTGGGTTGTAGAATTATCAAGTTTTATATGATTTTGTTATGCCAATACTGTAGAAATAGCTCTGTAGGTTAATTTGAACTTCAGCTGCTTGGATTTGCTATTGTATAAAATTTCTTAAAACTAAAAGTACAGGCTTAGCTGGTTGTTACGTTTACCCTTCTTAAAAGAGTTAGGACTACAGCATGTTGCAAAATGTAACATAGGAGCAAACATGAGGAGAAAAAGAAACAAAGCACACTATGATTCTCAATGCTACATTATCTTCACCGTTGGTCTTATGTGAGAAGCATAATATAACTAATAGCCATAGGGGGGTTTATTATTATGTTCTTTATATCATCATTGTATTCTTTGGTGGCTTATTAAATATTTTTCCCTTGAAAATTAACCCTTTCCTCTATGGTGGTTCTAGGTGGAGAAAGTTTATTTAAATAATAAATTGAAGGCGATCACTGCTTATTTCAGTTCTACATCAGGTGGAGGGTGCTAGGTTAAACACATTTGTTACAAGTGAAATTAAGGATAATCATCCTCTGCGAGGACAAAAAGAGAAGCACTAACTCTGGTGATTTTTAAGTTATGCGCCTGGTATGGTGTTTATACTTTGCTGAGTCATTTAGCTTAATCTCCAGAGTGTCACAATAACTCTCCTGTTTTGTCTTGTTTCACATTATGTCGTGAAAGCTGTGTATACTGTATTTTACCCCACCCCACCCCACAGGAACGTGTGCATATTTTGAAATAGTCTCCAACGCGACTATGTAACAATAGCTGTACAGATTGTGGATTGTATAACTGGTGCATTTATCAGCCAGTGGAAGAGAATAGTTCCCACTGGTTCACAAGCTTAAAAAGATGGGTTGCTACTTGCTAGTGACTAGGGATGTTCATTATCCGTCTCATTTTACTAACCTATTTCGAGTAGAAGCTTATTTTGTTAAGTTCAGGTGTTAAAAAATAGACTTGATATGTTTAAGACCTTTAAATTGTTCTTCCAAGTCATTTTAACCTGGTTTTTTTTGATTATTTTTTTTTATAACTATAAGTTAATAATAAGATTTCTTGAATTAGTGGATACTATTTTGTATAATATATGATGTTTATATTGACATCATTTGTGTTAAATTATATACCATGAAGTATACCTTAATTTTAATTTTATACATCATCAATTCAATAATTTAATGTATAAAGTTAATATTAATGTGTACAACTTGAATTTTGACTTGGTCTTATCCTGTACTAATGTACTATATATTAATGTTTTTATCTGGTGAGTTTTGGTTAAAAATAAATGAATCAACCAAAATTTTGGGTCGATAGGTTCTAAGATAAATTCATCCTTATCCATTCATGAACACCATTAAAATGCATATGAAGGAGTAACTTGTGTCAATAAATTTAAGTTGATTTAATCTTATTTCATAGTATATTATTAGATTTTGATTGAGCTGGATTTAGGTGTAGATAAATAATTTAATTAAAATTTCAAATTAGGTAGAAATTAAAATAAGGATCTTATTAATCAGTACCTTAAGATATTAGTTAAGGAATTAAAAAGAGAAAATATTTATTGTGAAAAGGATAGAAGAGTGAAAAAAAATAATGACCAACGCAATTTTACATATTTTAATAAAAAAATTTATCTTTTTAATTCTTTAATCAATATCTTAGAAACTGAAAACACTTGTTATTATTTATCTTCAAAAAAGAATAAATAGTCATTTTTGTCCTTGAATATGTAAAGCGCTGACAAATTCGTTCCTGAAAGATGAAAATTCAAATTTTTATCCCCGAAAGTGTAAAAAGTGCGATAAATTCATCCTTCCGTTAATTTTTGTCCGTTACCGTTAATGAAAGTGTTTACGTGGCATAGAGGGATGGAAATATCACAAAAATGATTGTCAACATAATTGCTGACTAGATTTTGGATGAAAATGTTAGTAAGTTACCATTGGACTAAAATGACATTAATTTTCTATTGGACTTAAATGTCAGTAAGTTATCATTAGACCAAAATGTCACTAATGTTCAATTGGACAAAAATGTCATTAAGGGTAAATCTTTATGTCTCTTTTTATCATTACAAGCATAATAATAACAATACAATAATTACTTAAAAAAAAAGGAAAGCAAGCATAAATTAAAAGAAACATAATAATAACCATAATATTGATTAATAATCATAATTTATCTATCACAATATAAATTATTCAAAATAAACATTCTACTAGTGTACCAAAATAAACATTGTAACAATGTAGTAATCATTACAAATTTATCCAAATTATAATAATTAGTCACAGTATATTATAAATAAAAGACAACAATATCTCATATTTCAGTTTCTCGAATTTTGGTGGTGGGACAATAATAATTAGTCACAATCTATTGATATGCTTGTCTTTCCAAAATAAATATTGTAACAATGTATTAATCATTACAAATTTATCCAAATTATAATAATTAGTCACAATCTAATCTACCAGTGCTACCCCGCCACTAAGATTAGAAGAAGTGAAATATGAGATATTGTTGTCTTTTATTTATAATATATTGTGACTAATTATCATAATTTGGATAAATTTGTAATGATTAATATATTGTTACAATGTTTATTTTGATACACTAGTAGAATATTTATTTTGGATAATTTTTATTGTGACAAACAAATTATGATTATTAATCAATTGTTATGCTTGTAATGATAAAAAAAAGAGGAAAGATTTACTCTTAATAACATTTTGGTCCGATGAAAAATTACTAACATTTTGCTCCAATTGAAAATTAGTGACATTTTAGTTCAATGGTAACTTACTGACATTTATGTCTAATAGAAAATTACTGACATTTTAATCCAATGGTAACTTACTGACATTTTCGTCCAAAATCTAGTCAGCAGCCATGTTGGTAATCATTTTTATGACATTTTCATCTCTCTGTGTCAAGTAGTCACTTTCATTAACGGTAACGGACAAAAGTTAACGGAATAGTGAATTTGTCGCACTTTTTATACTTTCGGGGATAAAAATTTGAATTTTCATTTTTTAAGAACAAATTTGTCAGCGCTCTACACATTCAGAATCAAAAATGATTATTTACCCTAAAAAAAAAAAAAACTGCACACAACTTAAATATTTTAGGTTTGGCAAATGGAATAGTCACTAAAGCCATTCGCTCATTCCCATCAATGACTGTTGAGACTCGAGACGAAAAGATGTAAGGTCGAGCCCTAACACACATCGGGAACCGCTCTAAAATAAATGAAGATCAATTTCCATCTAGTGTATGTTTGCTATTTTAGGTGTGAACAATTTTAATCCACTTAAATAGCTCTGCCCATAATTACTTGTCTATTTTGCCTTATTTTTGTCATAATAGTTGTCAGATAGCTGACCCATACTGCAAAATAGATGCAATTATTTAGTGATTAGTGAGTGGGTAATGGCGCCAAAGGTAAAATAAATGAAAGTCCTATTGGTAGGTAAGTAATACCTCTCAACTCTTAATGAGTAATGCTACTTTCTAAAACTTTTAATACTCAATCTCGGTTGCAAAATCCCTCTAAGTTTTGTTATTGTTTTACTAACTAAGCACATTAGTTTACAAATTAATAGATAGGAAAATCTTATTGAAAATTAACTAGAAATATATTACTCCTTCCAACTTTCTTTTTATTATAATTATCGTGTTAAATTGTTATATACAAACTAAAAAAAATAATCAATAAATGAAAGATAAGAATAATTTTATTTATTTGACTTTATCATGATTAACTTTTTTTTTAGTATATATCATTAATATTATAAAGAATATAAATAAAAAAGTAATTAATATTACATTAAAAATAAAATGAAATTATTTTAAAATAAATTTGTTCTTCTTACTAGATGATTATTATGAGAGGAAGGGACTAATAAGTATTTTTTAACAAAAAATATTTTTTTTCTTTAGCTATAAACCATAGGCTAAATTGAAAGTTTAGTTCTTTACTTTTTTTCAAAATTCATGATTTTAGTCTTCCTGATTTTAATTGTAATATTTGATTCCCTAATTTTATAAATTAAAAATTTTGGTCTTCTTGATAGATTATTAACAAATAAATTTGATTAATAGAATTATTAAGTTAATTATAAATTAATTTTAAAAAATTAATTATTAAAAACTTTAATAAAAAATTTATCCATCATAATCTTCCACATCACTACTCTTATTTTTTTTTTTGCAAACACATCTTTCACCTTCAACGCCAATGACTCTATTGATAATATTACATCAGAGTTAATAATCTTTATTAAAGTTTCTTAATGATTCATAATTTTTATTTAATTTATAATCAATTTAATGACTCTATTAATCATAATTATTAATTAATAATCTCTCAGGAATATTAAAATCATTAATTTATAAAGATAAGAAATCAAATATTGCAATTACAAATTAAGAGATCAAAATCATAAATTAAAAAAATTAGGGACCAAAATTATAATTTTCCTTGTTACGAATTCTTGGTTTGGGCCCAATTATAAGAGAGGCTCAGTACGACTCAGTCAATTCCACATTGTGAGTCAGCACCAATGAGGAGAACGTGACCATGACCGTTCAAGTAATGTATATAGGAATTGTCTGGAGAGAGAATGGATAACCTCCAACTGACCGAGAATCTCGGCCAAGATCGTGGGAAAACCTTATTCCCAGTTCAGTGATTAAAAATATAAATGTTTGCAGATGAAAAGGTACACACAACTCTTACTCTCTCTTTTCCTTCCATACAGTGCATACACCCCACATCAATTGTGGTGTTCTAGCATTGTGATCTTCTTGTCGGAGGTATTTGATTCCCATAAATACTTTTAGAGAGAGAATTTTATCATACATTAAATACCTAGTCATCCTTCCTAAACATTTCTATTCGTCACGAACAAAACATTCCTTAAAGCTTAAAAACGGTGATTAGCATTTATCAATTTTTTTATATATATTCATCAACAACCTACTTTTTTACTTATTTAACGCCATAATCTCTCCTCTATTGTTTTTAATTTTATATAAACAAGATTAAGCTCCTGCTTGTTTTAAAAATTGAAAAATTATCTCCGGCATTGAATAAACAACTCATTTTTTAATACAAATTTACTATTCAGAATAAGTTAGACACATAGTATCTTGATCATTCTCAATTTATTTTATTAACACAAAGTTTGATAACGAAGATTTGCCAGAATAGCATTAGCAGTTCTATCTAGCCTAGATCCCTTTTAGATGGAATCAGAATGAGCAACTGATCTGGTCCACGTTACCAAGTCTCATGCAGGTTGGATTCGACGGACTATGAACTGGATTTCTTTATATGGCCACTAATTAATCAAACCATTGTCTTTATGTCCTTCGAATATCACCAAATGGATGCTTAAGTTGCGCCTTCTCTATATCAACCCCCAAAAGAGGTTATATATATTTCACCTAAAAAACAAAGAGATTGATATAATTATAATTATTCTAGTAAGTCATTGATTTAAATAATATTGAACTCACTCTCTTTACACAAGATCTTGAGTTCAAACTTTATAAATATAAAAAAAAACATGATGGGAAAGAAAAAATCTCAATATAAATTTTCTAATAAAAATTAATCATCAACAAAATTAATAAATATTATATATCAATAACATATTAATCAAGAATATAAGACAAACTGCTAGCTGCATTAATTTTTTTGGGTGAGAAATGAGAAAAATGTCAGAGTCGAGCATCACATGCGCGAGCCTTTCTGCATAAAATTAGGAAGCACGTAATTTTTCAAAAGAAAAATAAAAAACCTAATAAGGAAAACTAATTGTAAGAGTTGAAATTTGGTCGGGACCGAAAGATATGGTGGTCGGCACTCACTGTTGTTTTCAATGGACATAGAAACTCAAACAAACTATTTTCCTTTTCCCTTTCTTTGTCCTTTTCTTACTAAAATGCCAAAATTACATTTTAGGGAGCACGAAATTATGCTCCCTACCCACCCTATATTCGCACTTCCGGCATTATTATTTTCTTTAGATCACAATTTGTCATTTTCAGTAATCATCGACCCCTTTTTTTTTCCAAACAAATCATTATTAAGGTTTTTTTGAGGTTGTTTTTTTGTTTTTTTTTCCAACAGTCAAAGTGAAGTTCGAACCTATGACCTTATATACTCTAGTGGGTTAATATTGACTGCTTTTATGCAGTAAAAAATAGGTATTTCTTTTTTTTGCACGTAGAATGAACTAACCTAAGCTATTTACTTTTAAAATTTTCAAAATAACTATTAGTACAAAACTTAATTGTTTGAATCTTTATTTTGAGTGAAAGAAGTAACAGCTGCCGGCTTCTGTTGTGGTGCCAAAATCACAATCACATAGAAAACTAATCAATTTATTTAGAATTCAAAACATACACAAGGTAAGATTTGGGAATATAAAGGCTAAAAATTAATAAATAAGAACATTCCGACAAAAAATCGTCTATTTAGAAGTATAGTATAGACACCCTCGTATTATAGTTTGAAAAAAGGGTACGGAAGGCAATGATTTCTATAAAAAAGGGAGAGATAATTTACAGATAAATAACGAATAAGGAACATTCAAATTTAAACCTACATATGAAAAATATTAGGTTAGCATCTAGCCATCTACTACTACTAATAATAAGGAAGACAATAAGTTAGTTTAATTCGAAATAGAGTTTTTAACGTCAAAATTTAACTCAGGGCAAAATACTTAAGATGAAAGCACGTAGCCAAAATAAAAGAGAGGGGTTTCGTTAAATAAATTAATTTAGGTAATTTAGTTCAAAGTTTGTTAAAGCTAATTATAATGAGGCACCGAATAAATATTTTATATAATTATTTTACGAATAATTTGGTCCCCCCTCCCGCTAAACTTTGCATTTAAAAATTGTTTAGTAACGCGATTACCCAAAAAGTAATCTTACTTTAACCCAAATTGTGGCAATCAAGTAGGACCTCCAGAGCCTTAACGGTAAACCGCACTTAGGCATAGTAATCATCATTATCAATAATTCAATACTATTGGTCCTTTAATTGTGGAATAAAAAGACAATAACACCCTAGACAATATGCAAATCACCCCTTCCGAAGCAAAGGTTAATGGACCTTATAGTAACTTCATAACAAGTCAAAATTCCATAGTCAAGTCACTCACTCTCACTGTCATTGAAAAATATGGTTGCTGAAGCTTTCACAGCACAATAAGTAATAACTCACTCTCTCATAGTCAAACGACAATGACGTCTTAAAACTCAAATCAAATTAAAACTCAACGACGACACCAAACCTTCATTGAGTTCATTTGTTTTGGTCCTCCCTAATAATAACACCACCTAGTACCAAACCAAACACAAAAAACAGTAATACCCGCCATATTTACTGCGTAAGCGCGAGTGTGAGTGTGAGTGTGTTGTTCTCTCTGCGAAATGCGAATGTGATTCGAAGAAGCTTCATGAGAATGCGAGAGTTAGGGTTTCAGGAACGAAGGTCGTGGAGGCGGAGAGGTGGCGACACCAGCCCCGACTCCGTCATCTTCAATCTCGAATCCAACTTGAGCCTCTTCTCCTCCGCCTCCGCCAGCGTCGACCGCTGCTCCTTCGCCTCCGACGCCCACGACCACGACTCCTTAGCCTCCGAAATCTCACTTGTAAGTGAAACGCCACAACACACTTTCCGCTTCTTCTCCCATTGAAAAAAAAATCGAAATTCTCAAAATCTGAGTTTATCGTGGTTTCGTCGAGTTGCAGCATTTGGCAGCGCAGGATCACGACGGTGATTTCGCTCATAGCGAAAGCTGGAGCGGTCCAGATCCGGATCTGGATCCGAATAAACGACAACAGCAACGACATGCAGATACAGATTCAGATGCAGCACACACGAAGCATCGCCGAAATCGTTTCTCCGGGAAAGGAGAGAAAGCGAAAGGTGTGCGAGTGTAGCTTTATTATTAATTTATTATTGTTATTGTTATTTTTATTATTACATTAACAAGTTAACATGCACTTGCTCTTTGTGGTTTGTTTTGTTTGAAAATCAAAAGAGAAAAAAATAAAGTGATTCGCTGATTCTGTCGTTTGTTGTTGTACTTTCCGTATCGAAGTTCAAAAGGAAGAAGATAGTGACGGTGGCGACACTGAGGACGGAAATCAACACTTGGAATTTGATTCTGCCAGAAACTCTTTCTCTCTGGCTCTCAAAGGTACCTTACCTTACCTACTAGAATTTCAATTCTAGCATTTTTTTTGGTTTATTTTACTTTTATTTTTGCTTACTTTAATTATTTGTTTATTTATTGTTTTGAGTTGCTTTTTTTTGGCGTTACAGAATGCCAGGATCGAAGGTCAAGATCTGAGGCGTTATTCAAGAAGCACGATCGGCGAAGGCCTGCTTCGTTAGATCTGAACAATGCCATTGGCAGTGGCAATGTTTCTTCGCCTCATTTGGGATTAAGTGCTATGAAGAAGAGTACGCTTTGTTCTAGAAGGTCTGGCTCTGGCACTTTTCCGAGTCCTGGAACGCCTAATTATCTTCACGCCGCTGTTGCTATGCAAAAGGGTTGGAGTTCGGAGCGAGTTCCTTTGCACACCAGTGCTGCACGCAAGCAGGTTGGTGCAGCTCTGTTGCCTTTCAACAACGGCCGAACTTTGCCGTCCAAATGGGAAGATGCTGAGAGGTGGATTCTTAGTCCTGTTTCCGGGGACGGCGGCACCGGGAGGGCCTCGTTCCCGGCGGCGCCGCAGAGGAGGCCCAAGTCGAAGAGTGGGCCTCTTGGCCCCCCTGGAGCTGCTGCTGTTGCGTATTATTCCATGAATTCCCCAGCGGTGCCTTTGTTTGAAGGTGCGAATTCGGGGAGCTTTATGGCGGCTTCTCCGTTTTCTGCTGCTGTTAGTGTCCCAGCTGCTGCTGCTGATGGGTTAACTGCCAGTTCCGGTGGCAGTTGTGGGGTGCCCTCAACCACAACTGATCCTTGCATGGCTCGCTCGGTTAGTGTCCATGGTTGCTCTCAGATGCAGAGTCAGTCATCACTGCCGGCCCAAGGTTGTTATTATATAGTATATTATATCCCTTGTTTGAACCTTGTCTTGCTATGGCTTTTGGAGAATTATGATTTCGTTGATAGTGTGTCTGGTTCTACATTCTTAAGCATTGGACTCACCTTAAGCTCAAAGGTACACAGAGTAGCTTCTACGTTTTCCCATGATTTGATGTGAAAAATCGCCCTTATGTGCGTCTGCAAAGCTGATCCAAATACGCTGTAATTTGTCAATCAATTTGTGCTTGCGAAATATCATGGTCTATGTATGTGTTGAATACTAGGAGATCATGTTTTTCAAGGGTGACTCAATAGGACTGAACCAGTTTTAATTTTCTGATTTTTAGTTAATCTTCTATCTTCTGTGAACTCCTCATACTTGCTGTGAGATTTTGTATTGATTGCTGTTGGGTGGCGGTATGAATGGAACAGTTTCTGTTGACAACACTAATGATGTGTGTTGATAGTTGACAATTTTATGCTTAATGATGAGATGATGGTCTTGTGTAATTTTGAAACTATACTGTTGTGCTTATGATGTATCATTTTTTATGTTGGTCCTAACTTATAGGGGAGAAGTTTGATGGTTTCAAAGATACGGGCACCAATGTATCTCCTGCTTTTTCAAGGAGGGACATGGCCACCCAGATGAGCCCAGAGGGTAGCTCATGCTCCTCTCCCAGTTTGAGGCCTTCTTTCTCTGCCTCCACTCCAACTTCCCTTCCTCTCTCAGAGTTCAAGAGTTTGCCTTTCTCTAAAATGGACATCAGGGATGTGCCGGTAGATGAACGTGTAACCATGACAAGGTGGTCCAAGAAACACAGGGCCCTATTCTCTGGCAGAGGCTTAGAAAATGTTGACAGCTGGAAAATTAAGGAATCAAGCAGTCGATCTTCATCTTGGGACATTTCGGAAGGGTCAAAGACTGTTTCAAAGTATGTTTTCTTTAGTATCATATCAATTTCATTCATTTTATCTGGAAAATAAAGAAAAATGATTCAGGACAATTTTAAACTGAATTTGATGATCATAAAAAAAATTGTTATTAAGCAAGCAGTGAGATTTTCCCTTTACAGTCAACCATTTTTCACCCTGCCGTTGTCCAAATGCTACGTGTGTTACCTAGAAATTATAGTTCATGATGGTACACAACAGTTGGAGTGTGTGGAATTTATGGTGATTGGTTTTCTAAATTAGCTATCTTATTGGAACTGGAATTATTTGATTAAAATGGTGATCTGGAGTTGTCAATAACCTCTCTTTATTACCGTCCAAATATAACAAAAATTGACCATCTGTATGCAATTAAAACCAGAAAATATATAATGTGAAGTATTTGATCTAACAATTTTATCCATGAGAAAACCTCAGATTTTACTGTATAAGAAATCTTTATGTAAGCTTTACGTTGTTTCTGAAATTCCTGCATTTTTACATGTCCAGGGCCAAAAGGGAGGAAGCCAAAATCAATGCCTGGGAGAACTTGCAAAAGGCAAAAGCTGAGGCTGCAATACAGAAACTAGAGGTTAATTCCTCATGTTTTCTTTATTGGGAGAATTTTAACAGGAAATTCCTTACAAATATTCATTAATTAATCATTATAAAAGAAAAATAGCCGTTGAAGTGATTTTATGTATGATAATTTATTGGCTTAAATTAATCATCTAGTTATTGCTCCTTCATGGTAAACATTTCTATTAAAAAAAGAAACTTCCGTATTTTCTTTTAATTCATGGTATTTAATTATTTTCTTCTTATTTGGTTATCCTATGTTAGCCGTATTTCTTCCTAATGACTTGCTTTTACTGGGATATAATAGTAGTTCAGTGATCACACACATCCTTGTCTTAAAACGATGAACAAGTTATTGACTATGTTGTCGTGAAGAATAGAAGCTATTAAAGTCTGATAGGATTGGGATATCTTAAAGAAAGCGTCTTCACCCATGTTGTGTCAGAAAGAATGTCTTTTTTCTTCTTTATTTTCACTATACACTAATCAAGCATTATGTGGATCATATTTTTGTTAATTCAGTTCGCTGCATACTTGCATTTAGGATTCATTTGTATTTGAGGAAGAACAGAACTAATAGATCATGATCTCATTATTTTTGCTATTTCAGATGAAGTTGGAAAAGAAGCGAGCATCATCTATGGATAAGATTATGAACAAGCTGAGATTGGCTCAGAAAAAAGCTCAGGAAATGAGAAGTTCAGCTTTAGCCAACCAGCCCCATCAAGTTCGCAGAACTCCTCACAAGGCTATATTATTTAGTAGAGCCAGTCAGATGGGTTCCTTAAGTGGTTGTTTCACCTGTCATGCCTTTTAAGCTTGAAGCTTGGGTAATTTTTTCTGTAAACCTTGTAGTAGTTCAAAAATCAATCCATTCTTTGATTAATTTGGTATTATTTTGGTTTCAGAAGTCTTAAAGCAACACACTTTTCAATACCAATTGTCTGCATAATTTTGAATGTGAAAGCTTGTACATTTTTGTCAAATGTACCCGAGGTTTCTGACAAGTGAAAAGGATTAGAATGCAAGTTATGCAGGAATCGTTTTCCAGTATTGACAGATTTTAAACCAGATGTCTGCTTTTGTTTTCTTTTATGAGTAATACTATATCCTCCTACAAATGTTTCTACTACCGTATAAAAGAAGTATTAAATGAAAAAGTAAATGCATTTAATCTCTTGAAAATATAAAACACATTCAATACTTACCATACAAGGGAAGTAGGAAGAGTAGTAGGAGGATATAGAATTCTTCTTTTATATTTTAACCCCCCGCTTCCCCTAGAGTTTTGATACACTCAAGTTAACTATTCCCTTATCTCTACTTACTGTGGAAATTTGCACTAATTATATCCTTGTTCATTCTTATTTATGCTGATAAAAGGTTGTTATTTGCCTTACAAGGTTTCATAATTCAGAAAGATTCAAATGTGCCCCATGTTAACGAATGAAAGGTTGATAAAAGAGAGAGCAGCTTACTATGTTGACACTAAATTGGTGTCATCTCGGTTGTGCAACGCATGAAATAGCCGCACCTTCTAATGGTATCCGATAACATCTAAAGTCCCTTGTGCCCTCACCCTTGGGAGTTTGGATTCAATGATAAATAATGTGTATGTACGTAGACCAAACTATAGAAATAAGCTTCATTTTTTGTATTTTTTTCCCTCTCCTATTTGCTGTTCAGATGTAATATGTTATCTATCTATAGTAGAACGATAAATTAACCACAAATCTGCAATTTAGTTTTTCCTTCGCAAAATCACGCTTAGTTCAGTTCGTTGCTGATTTATGTTTGTTTCTTATTTCCTATCTCTTGCTAATTTTACCTAGCTGATACAAATTTTCAAGTCAATATGCTACGTACTATTCCAGTTTATTGTATTTGCAAGAGAGAATAAGAGGATTAGTGGACTTGGGAATTATCTCATGCCATTATTTTTGTCTCAAGATATTTTGAATTCTATCTAAATCTGAATATGCCACAATTAGCAAAACACATCTATAAAGTAATTGTTCGACGAACATTCTAATATCAGAAAGGAAAAAAAAAAGGAAAAGAGCACAAGAATTGTGATTGTGTATAATTATTATTAATTATTTTTTGGTTATGCAAGCGTTGACATCAGTCAGCCTTGGAATCTTGTGAGTTTTGAAGCTCCAGAGATTTGTTTAAGGATCCCAATCTGGTAACATTGACGTAATCTGTAGGAAGATGAGCTGGTAGTCCTGGAATTATCATTCCAACAAGCCTGAAAATCGTCATGAACCAATTCTGTATATAGTCTCTACCTTCTATGAATGGTATAAGAAATCCTCTAATAAGCTCCCAAACTGCGTTTAGGATCTTGGGTATGACCCAGAACAAAGAGAAATAATTCTTATTTGGCTCCTCTTCTAGAACCTGGATTGCAGTACATAAATAAGTCAGTCAGAGTATATCTGCTATTTGGGTATAGCTTATTTCTAGGAAAGAAAATTAAAATGAAATGAGTTTATGTGTAAGTTGAAATTAACAATAAGAGAGTTATAAATTAATTTTAACTTATAAAAAAATTCATTTTATTTATTTTTCTTATTTTTTTTCTCCTAATATTTCTGGATAAGTTTTCCCACAAACAAATTAGTAGAGCAAAACGAAACACAAATATGAAATCATAAACTATTTTCACATTGTTCATACCTGCCCACGGTACAAGCTGTTGAAGTAGAGGCAAGAACCAAAGTGCTTAAAGAAGAGGGTTTTGTCATCATAAGGGACCCTAGGCACCACATCATTGCAGTAAACATACCTCATATACCTCACATCATACTTTCTCAACTTGTCCTTCATGAACTCCCCAAACTTATTGTCTCCAACTCGTGGCTGCCCAAAGGTATAAACCCCTTCTAACTTGTCCAACAGCCATTCCTCCTCATGCATTGTGAGCACTGCAGCAAACAGAATTGCCAAGGCTCCTCCCAAGCTGTGCCCTGTCAATATGAATTTTGCATCCTCTTTTGCCTCCAACATGGCTCTCAGCTTCTCTCTGATTGTATAGTAGGCATAAAAATGATGAGGCTCACCACTAGTGCTGCTTTGATCTATCTCTTTGGGCCATCCACTGTTCTTCTGAAGACCTAAAGCTTTCATGAACCCACCATGAATCCTACCCACATTGGGCAACTCATACCAGGAGATGTCTATGTCTGTTCTCCATTGGTCTGCATCAAATGGCTCTGTGCCCCTGAATGCAACCACAATCAAGTTCGGTTCGGACTTGGTGTCTTGCACTATGATTGCTCTTGTGGACCAGAGCTTTTGGTAATCTGCATCCCATCATTTGGATTGTCAAAAATGGATGAATCCCATTCAAGCAAAAGATAAACATGTAAAAAGGAGAATCCAGGGTAACATATGATTTTAGGTTTTTTCTTTTTTTCTTTTTATACCAACAAAGGTTAATGGTTAACTTTTTATTAGTAGAAAGGATCAAATTTATCACATTTTCCTTTTTTGTTAACCATCCAATCAACTTTATATCTTCAAAAATGATTTGTTTTTCATGTACTTTTAATTAAAATTGTTATTAGTCTTGTACTTTAATTTCTATCAATCCAATCTAAACTTTAGAAAAATAGTGATTTTAATCTCTCTTCACATAAAGAAAATTTAGTTTTACCAAAAAATGCACAATTGAAAACATATTTTATCCAAAAATCTAACTAAGTACTTATCTCAAATATAGAGGAGATAAATAAGGTGAAAACAAACAACAAAATCATAATCGTTACTCTTCCCGTATTATTATAATTGTTGACTTAGATTATTTTATACAGATTAAGAAAAATCAATAAATAAATGAAAAAGAATGACAATTTTACAAAATTAACCTTTTCATCATTAATTTATTTTTTATTTTGATAGCCCATATCATTAAGATCACAAAGATATAAGTGAAAAAATGTAATTAATATTATATTAGAAAATTAAGATGATTTCGGAACAATTTTTTTTTTATATCACAATTATAATCAAACGAAAAGGTACTATATTCTTGTGTGTGTGTGTGTGTGTGCAGATTTCTTTGTTTTACAGAGATTACTTTTTTAAATACAAAGTTTACTTAATATACTAAACATGTCACATGTATAGTGGTATTAAATAAGAAAAAAGTCAGACATGTCTAGGCTATGGCTATGTGCAACCAATTATATAATTATTCTTTTTTTTCTTTAATACAGATTCCAATTCTTAATTTGAAAGAAGTTTTTAAATATTTTGTGGGTATCTTAAGTGAGTACTAGTATAAGCTAGCTGGCATAAGAAAAATAAGGAAAAGGAAAAAAAAAAACATTAAAACGTCTTAACACATTAATATTCATTGATCTTTCATATTCACATCCCGAAAATTTGCTGGCCATTTCATTTATATATGGCGATCAGTGTGATTATAATTTTAAAGAAGCAGGCTGTTTCAGCATTTTAGATTGACGATGGTAAAAATAGAAAAAAAGTACTATTTTTAAACAAATTATCACAAACTTAACAAAGAGATCTTCCCAAATTTTTCTCTTTTGGCTGTCTTTTACTAAACTTTATTAGCAAATGGAATTCCTTCTTAAGTATAGATAAGGGCAATTAATTAAAGCCAAGCATTTTTCTACGGCCGTCTTGTTGATGATCATTCATAATTTCATATATGATTTCGAAATCACAATTTTTTTTAGCAAAATCTAGCCAAAAGGGCTCACTCGTATTCAGGATGATAGAAATTCAAGGATTTTTTATTATATAGAAAAAGTGTTTTTTAAGAATTTATAGAAAAGGTGAATTATGTTTTAAAGATTCATTTTAAAAGTAACTTTTGAAAATAACATAAAATCTATTTTCATTTTCAGATTTTTTTACTAAAAAAAGTTTAAACAAACACGTTAAAAAATTTAAAAGGTTTTCTTTAGAGAATAAAAGTTTATTTTTATTATAGAACTATTTCTTTTATGAAAAAGGGCTAAAACAAATAGCTTCTAAACTTTGGCTAGTGAATGTTAATGAGAAGGGAGCCCGTTAGTAAATATCGGGGAAAAAATATAAAAGAGAAAAATGATTAAAATGAATGACTTGTGATATAAAAGGTGAAAAATTATTAGATTCACTTATGTCATATTTCATCAATAATTTTTCTATATAATTTTCTGAAATATTTAACATTCATAAATAATAAAAACATTGTAAAAATAAAATTTATTAAGATACTATGATACTCTCTGTTTGAAATCTACGTAACCTAAGATATATCAAGTCAAGAGAGAAAATTTCAATCCTGACTCCTGAGTTGCAACTTGTAAAAGAAATTTGTAATTCGCTCCAAATTAACGACTTGCAACCATGGCCACGTATTTATATAGTGGTGGAAGCGTCTTCCTTAAAAACACAAGACAAATGAATTCAAAAGCAAGCAAACAAACAAGGAAAAAAAAAAAACACATGGCAATATATGCAGTCTAAAATTCTACGGCAGTGCAAAGAATTTGGAAGCATACCATTAAAAAATCAAAGGTTAGGTCGGAAGCAAAATGTGACTTGTCATTCATTGGCCAATGGAGGGAGTGTTCCATGAAATTAACTGTGTGTTCCGTAGTAAACATTCTCCCATTGCTTTTATTTTCTCTCTCTTAATAATGTTAATATTTACGTTTAAATTTGATTAAGTGTGTAATACCAATTTCAGAATTTATATTTGAACTTATCAAATTCAAATTCCATGCAATTAAGAGTCTGGATTTAACTTGTAGAAAGAAAGAAAAAAGTTGTTCAAGCTTGACGTATTTGAATGAATCAAATTTAAACTAAAGTTTGATCTAGAATTGAATAAAAATTTAAGAACCTGAACTTAATTGACTTATTTTTTTTTTAATGACATTTCTTTAAATATATTTTGTATTAGCTTAATTATATATATATATATATAACATATATTTTCTTGTTAAAAAGTAAGAAAAGATGATAATGATATATTTAATATTTTATGTTTGTTAATCTATTTAAAAATAAGACTCAAACACAAATTATTTGTGGATTATTAATGGTAAGTCTATAAAATTTGTGTTCTATTCATTTAAGAAATTGAGCCTAACTTTAAGTTCAAGCTCATATATAACTAAATAAATGGATTTAAACAAATATGAACTAAGCTAGAATAATTGATATATGGATACACCATTTTTGTAACCTTATTAAATGTGCTTCCTTTTCTTCATATTGAGATGCTATGCACTTCGATATTGTTAGTTTAATTTTCTGATCAGGAAACCAGCTTAGCAAAACATATTTCTAGTAACAGTACTGAAAATATGTTTTATCTATCTGCTGTAAATTTTCGTATCTTCTAAGCAAAATTTACAAAGGATGCTTCTTAATTACGTACCGTTCCAGAAGCTGTGTGACCCCAAAAAATCCATCTGCAATCATATTATAAAAGGAAAAAAAATGTAAACCCGATTCAGACATCAAAATTAATCACCAAAACTAAAAAAAGTTACATATTTACGCTAATATATATTAAACTATTTTTTAATAGTTACGCTAATTAAACTGTTGGCAATTTCTCCATCTAGCAAACCAATATTGCATATATATATATATATATATATATATAGAGAGAGAGAGAGAGAGAGAGAGAGAGAGAGAGAGAGAGAGAGAGAGATTAGAGAACTTACATCCCAATGATTTTGCACTGCATTACTAACGAATTCTTCATTCTCATACGCTAATTTTGAAGCCATCATTGAGAGGAACCCTTTGTACTTGGCATCATTCTCCTTAATTCTTTTGTCTAAGTCAACTCGTGTGTCAGTGATGCCCACCACGGATAAGAATGCTGCCGATGATCTTTCCGGCGTTTTCATCTTTCCTGCACCACAACCCATATATTAATTCTCACATGCAAAAGACTTATCATATAATAACAAAATTACTTTTGAAAATAACTAATATGTTCATAAAATATGTTTTCAACTAAGGTATTTATGATTATACTTATGAAAACAATTTACAAACTATATGAAGATAATTTATCAACTTATATATAAATATTAATATGGTAAGCACTTGTTTAACAAACTTTAATTAAGTTATTCAATGGTTGTTACTTTGAGTTTGTGAGAGAAAAAAGTGAGTTTGATTTTTATAGAATATATTATTGGAGAAGAATAAAAAACTTTAAATATATGATTAAGTTTCAGATAGAATACTATTGTTATACTTTATCTAAAGAATCAAAACCTAAATATATCTCGAAATTATACTATCAGTCAATATTATTGGTTTTTGTTAAAATATTGGTAAGGAGATTAGAAATTAAGATTTCTCTCCTCCTTCTTCGGTGGACCCTAAAACCCTCCTTCCCAACCAGTCAACTTATATGTATGATCATAATTAATGGTGAGAAAAGAAATGATCGAATGGATAATTACCTGTTAGAAAGTTGAACAAGAGCCTTATTAAGCCTCCATTGCTTGATAAACGATTGAGCCACAACTCCAACGTGTCCCCAACGTTCTTCAAGGAGTTTCTTGAGGCAACAAGGACCTTCTGAGCCACAATGGATATGAAGAGGAGCCATCTTTGTCGAAATTCTCTTGCCTCAATCTCCCCAGGGCACTCAATGAATCCTCTATTGTTCAAGCTGGAAGAGAACAAGAGGCGTCCAAGATCCACAGCACTCGCCTCTTGTGGCTTCAGCAACAGGTAATTCAAACCAAATAGTTCTTCGGAGGAAGCCATTGCTTTAAGAAATGGATTAATTTGCTAAGTGAGAAAGCGAAACAGTTTTTTGAATTAGTGCGTCAACTTCTAAGACAGAAACTTATAGGACATGGAGCTCACATTTATAATATTATATAGCAAGATAACATTCATAATAACCAAAGAGTTCACCCACTAATATAAGATATAATGATTTTTATATGTGTGAAAACGATGTATTTAACGAAAAAATCTGTATTCAATTTATATTGTGTGTAAAATTTCATTAGATCAATTATAATCATATATCATGAACAAGATTAATCTCCAATTTAATAAATTAAGAGGCACATATAATCTCTAACTCATAAAAAAAATAGCATTCCTAATGTAAATTATCATGTATAACATGTTATTAATGACAATTGGTGTCATGTACAGAAAAGAAAAGATATGATTATATTCAATATAGAGTGGCTTTCGAAGAAACAGGTTTTATATAGTAAATAATTAATTAATGAGTTGTTTTTTGGTGTTTAGCCCTTAATTGGTCATCCTTGACAGATTTTCCTAGCTGTTTCTTTCATGGGGTCTTTGCTGGTCAATGGAGGCTTTATACCTAGATGGGACTTGGGGCATAAATGGCGGGTGGAATACACGTAATAATATGCATATATACTTTTACCAATTCTAATTAAAATTATGGCAAAACGTGAGGTTGTCACCTGTCCTAAACTAGTTGCCGAGTTATAATGACACTCTTTGATTTAATGGATGGTTTTAAGTTTGTAAGAATTTTTCTCCAAAATCAAGATACTGTAGGAAAATTTGGCATGCGCGTGCCATATATCTTCACCTATTTTTAATCTTTCTGAGAAAAAACAAAGTTGCACTGTTAGGTGAGGTTTCACTTTTATTATTTTTTTTAAAAAAAACTTGCACCCAAGTCTATGAGGTTTATATATATATATATATATATATATATATATATATATTAAATAAGCTTGAACCCAAGTCATTGGTATTGAGCCTGAGGTTAGGGGATAATAAAGAATGAATTTATTAAACAGGTTTTATATAATAATTAATTAATGAGTTGATTTTTGGTGTTTAGCCCTTAATTGATTATCCTTATCGGGTTTTCCTAGCTGTTTCTTTCTGTGGGTCATCCACGTGCCATATATCTTTACCTATAACTTCGGGGGGGAAACATCTTTACCAATTTTTAACTTTTCTGAGAATAACAAAGTTTCGCGTCTAACATCATATCTAAGATTGCTGTTTTATTTTTCTCTCTTTAAAAAAAAGAAGCAGCTCGGACCAAGTCTTAGGTAGGGCTTTTATCTCCCTATTTTTTATATAAAAAAGAAAACAAAAACAAAAATTCAAGAGCATGAGGTTGGGAGACTATAAAGAAATAAATTTAATTAAAATCCACTTAAAATATAAAGTTTTTATACTATTATTTAATATATTATTTGTTTTACTTCAATTTAATATATTATTTATGTATAATAAGATTAATTATTTTCAATAATTACTTTAAAACTACATTTGAGTTGATTTCGAATTAGACTATATTTGACAAACATTTTTAGTTAGCTTAGCTTATAACTTTAATTTTCAATATATAGTTTGTAGCTTTTTTTATAAGATACTTCAAGTAATTTTTACTTTTTTATATTTTGATTATGTTTAGCAAAAGTAGTTGAAAAACAAAAAAATATGTTTCTAGTAAGTAGACAAATGCTAAAAGATTGTTAAATTAACTCATTGAATTATAAGTATCTAACAAAATCATTTCTTGTAGTAATTTTTAATGTAAAATGATAAATATGAATATGTTTATATAATATTTATATAAAATTTAATTTATTTTATTGACAAATATATTTTAGAATAATTTTATTTTTAATTTTTAAAATTAATTTTAAAGTCTCATAATTTGTTTAATCTTTAGATCAATTACTTTAATTGCATTTCTTTGTTTCAGTTATTATAATTTTCATATTATGCATTATACTACTAATCTTATATTGTAAAATATTTTTAATCAAATTAAAATCAAATAAATTAACACATACTAGTCCTAAAGTTAAATATAAGCCAAACTAACTAATTTTAAGCTATTTTTTAT
>PYAF01000241.1:372184-385520 GCA_007407185.1 Glycine tomentella
AGAACAATTTTATCTCTCTCTTGAACTAGGAATAATCCTCACAAAATTATACTCAAGAATAATATTATAACAAATAATATTATAAGAGAAGAGAAGAAGATTTTGGTGTGTATATAATGGGTGGAGGGGGTATGCTTTTATAGCCCCCCACCCTTGGTTCCTTGGAGAAACCCACCGATGTGGGACTCCTGAACCAACAGAGCTAACCTGATAACATAATGAATGACTTTAAACTTAAAGCTTTAAAATGGTCAATAACAAATTGAACCTCACTCTAATAGAATTCACAAATAACAATTCAGTTAATTCTTGCATGTACCCACTAAAAATCATATAACAAAAGGTAGAAGAAATATGGTCAAAAGAAGGAAAGAAGAAAAAATGGCTTATCTCATCTTGATGAGGGTGCAATTGCAATCTGTGAGTTCTAGTCCAACCAAGGTGACCTTCAACAACTTTTTTCAATCGAGGAATTTTCTTCACTGCAGCAATAGCCTTGCAAACAAGTGACACTGCCAAAATAGCATTGGCTCTAAGCTGAAACTTTCAATAGTAGAAAGGAAAAATTCAATAAGTCAAATTCAATGTATGATGTTAGCAGATTATGATTTTGCTATACAAACTAAGAGGCTCGATCATAGTACCAGATCAAAATGATATTCCTCAAAATGCTAACAATAGTAACAGTAGTATTGAAGTTAAATTCTTGATAAAATTTCAAATTGAAACTGCTTAGGAATCGAGATTAATCATTAATGAACAACTTAGTTATATGCCTTAGAAATTTTTCATCCTCCTTTGATGACCAAAGATCCTTCAAAACTTATGCTTGTTGAAACAAAATGTAATAGTTAATAAATTATCATTTATTATTTATGATATGTAACTTATAATTTGGTATAATCTTGACCAACTCATATATATGATTAAAAATTCATAAATTAGTATAAATGTTTCTACTCCAAACAACTATATTGTTCACTTTCAAATTTAAAATCATATGTTTTTAAATTTATTAATATATATAACTATTAAAATAAAGTTTGGAACATTCATAATGTCAACTATTATATTTATATATATTTTTTTATCTTTCTCTCTCAAGATTTCTAATATATTGAGTGTGAAAAAATGTTTTTTCATAATCCAGAAATCCTACTACTAATGGGATTTTTTTATGAATACTACTTTTGTCATTTGCTGTCAGCTCTTTTATAATAATAATGAATCTTTGTAACATGACCCGTCACTTCATCAGTTTTTGAATGGCGATGCAAAGAATTTCGTGTTTCTCACTTCGTACATTGAGTCCATTAATGGGGCTTGGTCAAGAATGCCCCAGAGAAAGGGAAAAAATGCGTCTTTACTCCAGCTTGTTACGTTCTCAGTCCTCCTCCCAGTCACAGCTTCTTCCCAAGTAAATTGTTAGTAACCCCTTTATTTATCATTAGCTCCCTCTCTCTCATTAATGCAACTGAATCATGCAGATACCAAAATCAGAAAAAAAAAAAAAAAAAAAAGAACAGAGGAAAGACAAAAATTCCGATTATCCCACACAAACAATCGTGTGCAATAAGCTGCCCCATGAGAGAATGAACAGAACTCCACCACCCAGAGTTGTTGAACATTTATACTTTGCTTTAACTTGAGATGTTTCAATCCAACCATCCCTACCTCAGTGATATTAGTGCATGATCCCAAACAATATGTTCTATGTATAGTCTCGATCAATTTTGATATGATACAGTACATGTGTAGAGTTTTTCAATTGAAAATATTTAGAATAAATTTTAGTTATTTTATCATGTAATGAACATTATATATTTCTTTTAACAATTATTATTTTTCATTTTTATCATATTATATTATTTATTATTTTTATATTTTCTTAATTTATTTCTTTTCATAGGTGTTTTTTGTGTGTGATCTTTATAGGTGTTAAATAAGTGTCTGGCAATCTTTCTTTCTTTTTTTCTTTTTTTTTTGTATCATTTGAATATTGACCTAAATCATAGACACATAGTATTCAACAACTATACAATAATTCCCTCTCTCCCCTGTATTTTCTTGGAATTATTTGTTCATTTTTTTTTATCTATAATTAATAGATTTATAGATAGCGGACATATGGATAGGAAAAACGAAGATATAACCTCGGCACTAAGTTAAATGTACACAGGATCACGCACGCACACAAACTTCCATCAACAGCATTTTCCTTCTTAAAAACTCAAATTAAGGGAATAAAGAAGAAGAAAAAATATATTTATACATATATGAAGCAATTAAAAATTAGAAAATAGCAAGGTTCTAAAGTTATGAATTTTGGGAGGACTCACTTAACTAACTAATTAACAAGTTGAAGGGGGCATTAGATTCAAGCCTAATAGTTCATCATTTTCCAAAACCAAACGCGCCTTATTCGTTTCGGAGCTTTGAAGAACATTGTTAGATCCGTACTCAGGGTGCACCCTTTTCTTGGATTGAAGAGACACCCCAAAAAGCTTGGTCTTGCAGCTGTTACTGCTAGCCTCTTCCTCAACAATGGTTATGGAGCTGTTAGTGGGAGAGTTCACAGCACGCGCTTGCTTTGTGTTGTTGGACTGCTTCACTTGCCTTTGCACCGTTGAAACGTTACTCATAGGAGAGGCTTGTGGTTGTATTTGTGGTGATGTGGTGTTATTGATATTGCTATTATTACTGCAGAGTAGAAAAGAAGGGAAATTGTTGTTGTTGCTTGGAGCCACGGGCTTGACATGGTTCTGAACGAAGTAGATGATGTCGTTGTAAAGCTTCTTCATGTGTGCGAGCTCCGACATGAGCATGTTGTTGCTTCTCCTAAGTCTTTCGTTGTCCTCAGAAAGTGCAGTGACAGTGTTGTAGTTGTTGCTGCTGCTGTTGTTGTTGTTGATGATGTTGATGTTGTTGTTGTTGTTGTTTACACTAGCAACTCCTCTTGGGGGCGAGTCACACCAATTGGGTATTATTACCTCGTCCGAGTCATGAGAAGGAGAAACACTGAGTCTGTTATTGTGGAAGGGAAAGAACGAGGGAACGTTGAGTCCAAACTGATGATGGTGGTGATGATGGTTGTTCATGGCTTGTACTTGTTGATGATGCTGGTGAGGGGTTTTTCTTCTGTGAATCTCGCACAACAAGTTCTTCTCTCCTTTCTTGAAGAACTCATTCGCGAACTCCCATCTATCAGGCACAATCTTTCTAAAACCCTATTCAAACAAAATTCAAAGCCAAGTTAGTTAATTAGGAGCATGCAAAAAATGTAACATCTTGAAGGACTAATTCCCACAACATGGTAAATCACAATTTGGAGCATGCAAAAATGTAACATCTTGAAAGTGAGATTAAAATGGGTATGTTAAATATAGCATAAGGACTGGTTTGAATTCTTACTAGGAGTAGGAGATGTGCTACCAATACTTGGATTAAAAAAAAAAAAAAACTAATTAAGATATTAATTCTGTAAATGCTTTCTGTTTTGTTTTTTAAAATCGGAATTAAAGTTTCATTTTAGCATCATATCAAATCTTTAATGTAAATCTTTATTATGCGAATTATCGCTTATGTATGTATCTAAGTTTTGTCTCTTGTATATATTGTTTGATAATCTTCGAACAGGATTGTCTTCGACAAAGGAAATTAAAAGAGAGAGAGACATGATGGGTGTGTGATACATACATAGGTGTTGAGTTGGCGAACGAAGCTGGAGAAGTTGTTGTGTTTGAAATAGTTGGGGAGAAGGTCCCTAGCGAACTCGGGGGGTCTCCAAACGACGAAGGTGGTGTCGTCTTCGCCCCAAGAGACTATGTGGTCGGTGGAAGGGTCGTCTACAAGTTGGTATGTTTTGGTAAGGAAAGGTGCAGGAACCGATTTGTGTGTGTCCAAAGACAGCAAAATGCTTTCACAGTTGTCTAGTAGAAGAGCCATAGCTTTTGCTATTGAGGGAAGAAAAGAGAGAAGAGAGGGAAAGAAAAGAGAAGAGACAGAATGAAGATCAGAGAGAAAGAGACAATGTGAATGAAAGCATGGGAATGGTGCAAGCTAGATAAAGGAGGGGAGAGAGAAATTAATGCTAGTACTATATAATGTGGTTTGGCTCTGTCTTTTTCTTATTTTAAATAAATTGTGGATGTTGTTTCTCGAGAGTGGAAGGAAATTGTTTTCCTTTTGTTGATGTTATATAAAAATATTTTTTTTTTGAATAGGTGTTCTTAACATATTTTAAAAAAATTAAAAAAAATTATCACAAAAATTTCAGAAAAATAAAAGAATTATAAACATTATAATTTGTCATCTTTTAATAAAGTATTTTATTTAAATTTTTTAACGAGTGATCTTAGTGTTTTGCCTACAAATAAATGTGTGTTTGTTGAATTGTTTAGGGTGCTTGGTTATGCGGTGAGAGAGAATAAGTGTCTGTGTGTCTGTGTGTCTAGGACTGTGAAATAAGGAGCTTTTCAAGACAAACCCGTGACTCTCTCTTTCTACGTGTGTGTTTGTATTGTGCGTGTATGCAGAGGAAGGGTTCTGATCTCTGACAATCATCGCGCGCACACCCAATTAAAATCGAGCACAAGAGGAAGAAGGTGCAGTGCAGAGCAAAGCCATGTTGCCATATTTTGCAAATTGACATTTGGACCCTCCCCCCTCCACACAACTCCCAACCCCTTTATACTTCTTCTTTTCTGACTTTTATTCGAGTAATTAGTGTTTCTTTACCATCTCAAAGGCATATTGTGAATTTGGTGCAAGGGAGGGAGATGGATAAAACTAAAATGAAAAGAAAAAGAAAAAGAAAAGTAAAAGATATAACAAATACTAACATGATGAAAAGGAAGAAAGGTGATAGTCATAGAATTGATAAAAAGAAGACAGAAGAAAAAGATATCACAACTTACAAGTGTGCCAAAGAATTCTTACATATAAGATTGACATTCAATTGAACCATCTTGAACATAAATCCAGATGAATAATGCTTAAGCGTTGAACACATCCAACAGACAAAAGTAAAACAAAAACAAAAATAATAAGTTTGATCCTTTAGCAAAATCATGTAATTTTATTTAAAAAGTATTTTTTTCATCTGATTTTTAAATGTTTTAAAAATTAAACTCCTACCTTAAAAGATAATATTATCTATTATGATATGTGTTTGGAAGCTTATAAAGAAAAACATAATCTTTTAATTTAGATTATAAATATTTTTCATTAGAGACTAATTCATACCGATTGATCTTTTAATGACGGTGAAACATACTTTTAAAATACTACGCGAAAGCAAATTAAGAACTATATCCCTCGGTAATATAATATTAGATAATATTTTCCTTATAATTTCGGTAAAAAATAAATATAATTAGCTTTGGATGATATTATGATAAGGTGGGTGGGTATTCAATAATTATGCAATCAAGAAAGATCTCTCCCATTCCAAAGGGTAACGGGTAATTCGGTGAAAGAGTTGGGTTTATTGTGTGCAGATAGTAGTAGTACAGTACATTTATTTGTTGTCGTAATAAAATGAATTTAAATTAACGGAATCTTATGAAAGAACACAAGTCATAGTAAAAAGAGAAAGGTGGGTTTCACTTCACGTTAAACGAGTGTCCTCTTTCCGTTTTGTAGCTTTCCTTTTGTTGTTAAATGTCACCCACCGATCAGTCGTCTCTAATTTCGAATCCCTATCATTTTTCAAGTGTCCACATATTACTAATAAACAAAACATCGAACTACGTGATGAGAACTACAAATTGTCTTGGTTGGGTGACAACATCTCTATCCTTCAGTTCTTCCATAGCTTCTCTTCTATTTCCTACATCTCTCTTTTTCTCAATCAATTCAGATTGGTTGATAATATATGTTGAATTTATAAGAAAACTAAATTTTTGATATATTTTTATTATTAGTTAAAATTATTATTATAATTTTTTATAAGTATTACTTTTTATTTATTTATATTTTTCCTTAATTTTATAATTTTTAATAGTTTTTAAGTAATAAGAGAATGCATGTTAAAAGAATGGGTTGTTGGCAAATTTCTTCTTAAATTTTTTAAAAGAAATAGAAAGTTTCACGTAGGAAAAAATTCTATATTAAAGATGGGTCTCATCATTAATCTAAAATATTGAAGTTTGTGAAGCTACTTAGTGTGTGTTCGGTTAAGTTTTTGAATTGTGCATGTGCCTAAGTTAAGCCACGTTAAAGACAAAATTACTCTTTGTAAAACTTCCAAAAGATCAAAACAAGGTAAATGAGTATTTAGATTTCTGATCGTGTATATAAGTAATAATTTAGTCATTGAAAAATAAAAATAAAAATCTGATTTAGTTATTAAATATGCAAAAATATTATAATAATTACTTTTTATATAATTTAATGATAAATTAATCTTTTAATTTTATAATTAAATGTTAAATTGATTATAAAAAATATAATTTAATATAAAAAATCCTTAAATAGTATAGTTTAATAATAATATGATTTTACAAATTTAATAATATAATAAAATGGTCACATTTTATGTATTTGTTCTTTTATGAATTAAATCATCACTGATTTATGATTTATACGTTAAAAGATCAAAATCATCGTTTTACCCAAAATATACGAGTATGATAGGAAAGATTTGGAATCTAACAAGCTTCCAAATTTTAGCAGAGAGGCAAAAGTTCAATATTTCTAGTTAAAGTGATTAAAAAACATTCTCTTTCTCTCCCCTTTGTTCCTTTGTTGCCCTTTTCTTGATAAACTCATAAACACAGTATTCAAATATGAACATCATGTGACAGAGTGATAAGAGTAGAAGTATTATGCTATATGTGGCCGCTTCCTGCCTAGTGCCTTTTACCCGTAAGCACTAGCTTAGCTCTATAGCTGCTCCCTTACTTTTACGTTGAGATTCCAGCTTTGGGCTTTGGCTCTTCCACAACTAGGCCTCATTCTGCTGACGTGTCCAGGTGATTGAATTATTGACCCCCAAAAGTTCGCAGCAATTTTTTTACAGCTTTTCCACCTCCCTTTGTGTATCCCCGGGAAAGCAATAATATTCTCTTTACTTATTCCCCCCCTTCCCAGAGCGTGTAGTAAGATTGATAAAATCGAGAATTTATGTAAATTTGTAAAAGTTTTGTAAATTTGACTCTAGGTTTGAATAGTAGTATCTTATGAGTCTATTTCAAACAATATTGATACTTTCCTCATGTGAATCAGTCATTTTAATTCTTAGCAAATGCTGAACTAAGAGAAAGAATAATAAATAAAAATGTAATATGATAAATTTCATAGAATATAGTGTGATTATTAAATAAATCAGATCTAGAAATACAATTTCATGATATTATTGATTTAATTTCAATCAGATTTAGTCAATAATTGTGCAAATCATACTACTAAATCAAAGCAAAAACTCATAATTTTATGAGTATATTTTCTGAAATCAGATCACTTTTGAATTGGAATAAAGCCCAAATCCACCCATTAAGAATGATCATCCACATTTATGAAGAACAAACACATTTTCCAAATTATCAGATTAAAAATACACATCCAGAGTTATGAAAATTGAAAATTGTTTTCAAGAATGATCATCAAACATGCCCTCATCATCGTTGCAGGCTCGCGGCCACCACACACTCGCAAGGTCATAGACTCCCTTCACACTCGCACCGAAACGGCCTCACGGGCAACCTTCACTGTCGCGTCACACCAGCCTCCACGCACTCGTCTCAGGCTCGGCCACTTACACAGAGAAGAGGAACAAATAAGTGAAAACGGAATGAATGCGGGTCTACAACACTAAAACGAAATAAGGAGGAAGAAAGAAAATTTGCATGAATGAAACGACGTTGTTTCATTTTTTAAAAAAATCACAGACTCGCAAGTCTATGCTAACTCGCTCCGAGTATGCGTAAACTTGACAGGGTCCACCAAAAAATGAGTTTGTTAACGTTTTAACTCGCGGAGACTCCAGAATCGTGTGATTCTACGATTTAAAACGCGATTTTATCAACCATAAATGCATGAAGTACTTGTGTATTAAACTTTTTAGGTAAAAACAATTCTACACAAAACATAGTTACATATACTTACATGGTACACTGTATAACTCAAAAAATGATTGACACATTGTTAAGATTTCACTCTATTACACTTGAAAGAATAATTTATTTAACATAATAATTTATATTTAATTTTTATATGTAATTTTGTTCTTAATCAATTACAGACATACATTGTGAGTAAAAATATAGTCACTAAACCAGTAAATTGAGAAAGAAAGACATCCATAATCGATGACTCACAACAAAAAATGATACATAATATTCTACAATACAGATATCGATCCAATATACGATATAAAATTACTACATATTAAATAGTAATTAATGGCATGTGTAAGGATTTTCTAGAAAATTTAGAAACATTCTTGTTGTACTTTATTTTGTACAATATTTTATATAAAAAAGGAATAAAGATAAAAGAAATCAGAGAGAAAAATGTGATGAGAAGAATAATGTAATAAAAAATTATTATAAAATATATACGATTAATATAAATTAAAATATAAGATACCTTGCCCCATTATTTTAAATTTTGTGCAATATTGTAACACTTCCAAATTCATACACGGTTAGAGGAAGGAAAATAACAGGCTATTAGTAATTGATGAGAAATACTAACAATGTACTAGTTCTCTGTCTTTGTTTTTGAATCAATATACTAGCTCTGTAATACACTATTTCTATAATTAATATACTATTTGATTTGAGTCTCTAGTATTAACTATAATTTATTGAAAATTGTAAAACTATTGAAGTTTCACTCAAGCTCAGCTCATGCATGTGCATGATTTAAAAGTTTGTAATAAATTTTAATCAATAAAAAAAATATGTAAAAAGAGTATTTTTAGCACTTTTTATTATTCAATATGTTATTTGAGTAATATTTTTATCTTTTATTTTTTCACTTAAAATTTAAAGGTAAAGCGTATTGGTTTTCCTTGTCTAATTTAATCTAATGTATTTTTTTTATTTCGTAAATCTGTGAGGTTTTTGGCTGTTGACGTTTAAGAATATTTAATTTAATATTTGATCCTTCGTCAGTTAATTACTAGACTTGGAGTACACCTTGTATTAAGATATTAATATTTTTTTGTTTATCGGAAAATATTTTTTTCACCTATGTATTAATTCATTATTATTATTTTTTAAAACGTTGAACTTTTAATGTTTCATCTTTTTTTTTTAATCACTGTTTCGTTATTTCTAATCTGTAAAGCCTAACTTTTAGAGGAGTAAATTGTCCAAGGCCACTTCAATTTTTTCTTGAATGATACGTACGTACTCTTGATGTTTTTCATGACGAACTGCTAAGAATTAATACAGAAAGCTTTGCATTAATTTCAGAGAATGCACGAACTAGTTCACAAGGGAAGAGAGTAAATTTGATAACAATGAACATATATTGTCCACGGAAAAAACATAACAATTGGCAAAGGTAGTTAATGTTCATGAAATACATTTATTCCACCAATTAAATAATTGCATTCATATCAATAGCCAATAATACTGGAAACTTAAAATAACTTATAAGAGCGGCAATTTTTATTCCAGAAATGTGAAATAGTAGAAACAAAATAAGTATATTAAATTTTGTACTGAACATTAACACTGTTTATTTGAGTTTACATTTTCAGAGATAACAATAATGTCACCATTCACACTAAAATATAAATAAAAATATAGTATTTATATAATATTTTATAATATTATTTTTAGGTTTAATTGTTCTCTATCATATTACTGATTTTGCCTCACATGTCTCTATTTTGTTATCATCAATCTTTCTTTTGTTGTACAAAAAAGGTTTTTCAAATACAATTTTCCATACAAATAGCTGTCCTCTTTTTTAGTTTAATTTTCCTATATAATTGAGTTGTCATTTTTTTTATGGATTTGAATATTTCCATTAACTACAGTTGTATTATTTCTTTTGATAATTGGGTGGGTACAGATATCATAATTTGAAAGAAAAGACTAAGGTTAAGAGAGAGAGAAAAGACAAAAAAAGAGAAAAAATTGAAAAGTTGCATGAAAATCATAGTGGGCAATAAGTGGTAAGTGAAGATCTAAATCTAAATAATAATAATAAATGCGATTGATTTATATTGGGTGGAAGTGAAAGAATAGGGACGCAAAAGGAGGTAGAGGGCCAATCCAAAACAATAGGAAAATGATGTGTAATTATTTCAGATTGATACAACAGCTGATTATTTTGATAATGTCTATGATTCTTTATCGGAAAAAAACATAGTTTTCTTTGATTTTGAAGATTGAAAAACAAAGTTAAACTGTCAGAGTTTTCCCACCCTTATAATTAGTTCCCTTTCCACATATTCGACGTGAATATAATTAACTATTATAAAGAGCTAAACATAATCTAAAAGCTATCTCAATCTCCAAGAAATTCAACTGATAGAAAAATATATACTTTATTTATATATTCTATTATGACAGTATTTTGGGCCTACCACGTGGTCCATGGCTCACAATAGTTATTCAACTGATTTTCTCTCCATATATCATTATATAAGATATTTTATACCTACAAGTATGTATGTTAACATTATTACTTTCTTCTTAAACTCTTTCACTTTGACATTAGAGTTTTGTGCAAGTGTAAACAAGTCTCGTTGCTAACCGGAAATCCCCATGAGCTTTCGCTAGTCGGAGCCACCTAAATCGTTCACCATGTTCGGATCTTTCCTAACTTATGTTATTTTGGTCATATTATTAATTAATATTAAATTTTAGACCTACCAACAAAAAAATTATTTTTTATTTATTTTTATAAAACAAAAAATGTTACATATATTAGCAAAAACATCACACATTTTGATATAAAAAAATCCTAATATATAACTCTTGTTTTTTAAAATTTACATTAGATCTCATTGTTGGACCACTCATGAGGATATTACATTTTAAGTGGTTTAATATCAATTTAATACATTCGTAAGTGGTTCAATAACAATCCAATAATAATTAGCTTAGTAGGCCTAATAAATATTACCATGATATTTTGATACTATTTTTTTTTACGGTATTCTGATACTATTTTAAAATTAAAGTTTTGGACTTAACACACTACTTAAAAAAACTAACTCGTAGTAAGAGAATTACCCTCAGTTATATACAGTACTATTTGATCATATATTCTTTCATAAAAAATATATCCAATATGGGATCTCTAATAAAAGCTATATTTTTTTTATTCTCTCATTATTTTTGTTTTTGATCTATATATTTACCAAGTAAAATGGAAACAAATTAAGGAAACGGATTTACGATTGAAGAACATCATAAAGAGAGAGTTGAAAGGAATTCATATGTTAAGACATGAGAGGAAGGTGGTGTCTATCAGTAGTCACTCATGCCTGGTTATAATACAAATTAAACCAGCATAATGTAGCACTGTACTACAGGGTTATTTAATTTATATCCCATCTATTGTTGGGGTTTTCTTAAGTTTGATTTTTCTATCCTAATGTAGCAAGTGCATATATACGTTAAGGAGTCATAAAAACCTAATTAATTTTTTTTTAAGGAATCCTAATTTTAATTTCTATACCATGCATTTTGTAAATAAATAAAACAAAAAAAAAAAACTCTATACCATGCATCGGCATGTTTATGTTATTCACCAACAACACATAAGGATACTATCTATAATACGATAATAAAAATAAAGAATTCAAAACATTACTAACAAAAAAAAAATTATAAGCAAAATATATTATATAAAATATTAAGAGGGTTCTAAACCATATATATATATATATATATATATATATATATATATAAATGGCAACAAAATGGCAAGTACAACAATATGTATATGGGTAGGGGTATTAGAATGTGAATTATACCATATTAGAATGTGGATTTGGACCTAACTCAACCCCAAAAGCTAGCTCATAGGGTGAGGATTGTTCTCCACTTATATACTCTGACTTGGCACTATCTCTAGCCGATGTGGGACTTGGGTTATTCCCAATACACCCCCTCACGCCCAGCACTTTTGGGCTTGGTGCGTGAATAACATGGTGGGTGGCCCGTTAATGGATCTAGGATAGGCTCTAATACTATATTAGAATGTGGATTATACCATATTAGAATGTGGATTTGGACCTAACTCAACCCCAAAAGCTAGCTCATAGGGTGAGGATTGTTCTCCACTTATATACTCTGACTTGGCACTATCTCTAGCCGATGTGGGACTTGGGTTATTCCCAATAAGGGGTACCCCTTGTACCCAAATATTATTTTATTTTATTATTGCTGATTAAAAAAAGATATAAATACTACAACATTTACAACTATGAGTTGGTTCTGTTTCTTATCAATGATCATGAGCAGTGGAAAAAAATTAAACTTTGATAGAGATAATTGGAACAGCAACTACCCAGCTGGTTTTGTTTCTTATCATCATGCATCCCTTTTTATCGAATTTCATTTCATAGCCTTATTTACAAGTCCCTAACACTTGAGAGATTTTGAGATAGCAAAGAAAAATAAAGTAAATCATTGATAAGTTTTGGAGTTCCTCTCTTGATTTGGACATTAATTACTCCTTTAATTTGCCTTCTATGTTAACAGAGGTACCATCTCCAAATTTCACTTTAACCTTAAAACTGAAATTTGAACATATTAACTTTGTATCATTGGATAATATATAGTCCCGCAAGCACAAACATGAAAGACATAAAAAGTTAATCGATTGCAGAGTCCACAAACTGCGCTGTATCGATCGTAAATTATTTTAATATTATAATATCCATGTTCCTATGATCGTATTGTTAGGATAAACGTTTAAATAAATATTGTTACGTAGTTTGAATTTTAAAAGGAGTAATATGTGAAAGATATGGGTAGAAAAGATATGAGGAAAGATAAGATATGGAGAGAGATATTGTGGAAAGATATGTGGAGATATTTTGTTTCAATTTAAAATTTGAATTTTTAGGTTTAATTTCTATTGCTTATAAATAGCATATTATGTAAATGAGTCTGTGTGGCTTTGGCAGACTATTATCAATACAAAGAGAGTTTTCGCCCCCAATAAATTTGTGTGTGTTTGTGTTTGTGTGAGTGCACCAGTGTGTGTGAGAGAGAGGACCTGTGAGATATCAAATTAGTGATATCAAATTGGTATCAGAGCTTGAGAGAATGGAGAGTGGTCCAAATAGTAGTCTGCCATTACCCCGCCTTACAAAGGCTAACTATGAGAACTGGAGTATCCAGATGAAAGCTCTATTGGG
>PYAF01000241.1:385620-437181 GCA_007407185.1 Glycine tomentella
ACAGTGTCCCTATGAGCATGCCATATATGTTAAGAAAAGAGGTGATGATTTATTGCTTGTAGCTTTATATGTAGATGATCTGATTTTTATGGGGAACAGTGAAGAAATGGCACGAGAGTTTAAGAAGAAGATGTCAAGAGAATTTGAAATGACCGATCTTGGCTTGATGAGATATTTTCTCGGATTGGAAGTCAGACAGAATGAAGATGGAATTTTTGTCTCTCAGGAGAGTTATGCAAAGGGAATACTGAAGAGATTTAAGATGGCAGATTGTAACCCTGTTTCAACACCTATGGAACCCGGTTCAAAACTTTCAAAATATGATGGAGGAGAACGTGTTGATCTGAGAAACTATAGAAGTTTGGTGGGATGCTTAAGATATTTAACATGTACGAGGCCGGATTTGTGTTTAAGTGTTGGAATTATAAGCCGATTTATGGAAGAGCCGAGTTATTCTCATTGGAAAGCGGCTAAAAGGATTCTAAGGTATATTCAAGGGACGATCTCACAAGGACTTCTCTATTCGAAGTCGGAAAATTACAAGTTGAAGGGCTACTCGGACAGTGATTGGTGTGGAGAGCACGGCTGGCTATGTATTTTTCATGGGAAACACAGCGTTTGCCTGGATGTCAAAGAAGGAACCAATTGTGACTTTATCAACATGTGAAGCCGAGTACGTTGCAACATCCTGGTGTGTGTGTCATGCAGTCTGGTTGAGGAATTTGTTGGAGAAGCTGGAGCAAGTTCAAGTCGGTACAACCGAGATCCGGGTAGATAATAAGTCGGCAATTGAGTTAGCAAAGAACCCGGTTAATCACGAGAGAAGCAAACATATTGATGTTAGGTTCCACTTCATCCGAGATCAAGTAAAAGAGAAGAATGTGGAGTTGAGTTATGTGACGAGCCGAGAACAGGTCGGAGATATATTCACAAAGCCACTACCGACATTGCTACTGGAGAATTGCAAGAAGATGATGGGAATGAAAGATGGAAGAAGTATTTAAAGTTTATGGGGGGATTTTGTTAGGATAAATGTTTAAATAAATATTGTTACGTAGTTTGAATTTTAAAAGGAGTAATATGTGAAAGATATGGGTAGAAAAGATATGAGGAAAGATAAGATATGGAGAGAGATATTGTGGAAAGATATGTGGAGATATTTTGTTTCAATTTAAAATTTGAATTTTTAGGTTTAATTTCTATTGCTTATAAATAGCATATTATGTAAATGAGTCTGTGTGGCTTTGGCAGACTATTATCAATACAAAGAGAGTTTTCGCCTCCAGTAAATTTGTTTGTGTGAGTGCACCAGTGTGTGTGAGAGAGAGGACCTGTGAGATATCAAATTAGTGATATCACGTATCATATCTCTATATGTGGTTTGAGTAAAAGCTAGTGTAAAAGCTTTCGCTCAAACTTTAGTTGATGCTTTCTAAAATACAAACAAACTTATAGATACAGTCATACAAGTAAAACAAAATGCAAAAAAGAAAATATTATAGTTTTGGCCACTTCTTGTGACAATTCAATCTCTTAATCTATAATATTTGTTTTGCTGTGAAAAAAAATACAAATAGAAGTATATAGTTTACATTATTATGCTTCAGCCTACACATTGCATCGGTCGTATTCCATTTCTTTTTTTAAAAATTAACATGAATATCCAATATGCCAATAGATATCTAACAACAACAAAATGTCCAAACATAATATATATTATAGAAAACTCCCTAGTTTTTTTTTTATCAAACTTGAATTTATAACATACTTCTTATTCAAACTTGTATCTGTAAACTTTAATCCAATTAAGAACCCTACAAGTAATCTGTTTGAGGATGCTCTTATACAAGTGCATGAAAACAAAAGCTGACTATTAAATGCGGCAGCTGCAATTGGCAGTAACGACGTCAGTAGTTTCAAGTCCATAGAAATCTAGCTATAGTAGTAGTGTAGGACGTGAAGAAGAAGAAGAAGAAGAAGAAGAAGAGGAATTATTAAGAAGGAAGCAAAGAGATGATAAGTAGTATGTGATTGTAGTATGTTCTAAACAATCATGGCAATGCCAAAACCCTTGTTTTCGCAGCTTCTTGTGCGGCCATATGCTTCCCAGTTCACACACACACTTCACATGGGCGCATTATATATGTATATATGTACTGCCTCGTTTCAGCGCCTGACATGGGCGCAGTAGTCCTTTCTATTTCGATGGGTCTGAGTATTGCCACTCGTGATTCTTGTATTGTTTTGTTTTTTCCCTCACAACATTTACTTCAACATGTTCATCTTAAGTACATGTTTCTGTGAATTGCCCTCGTTTTCAAAATTTTACTAATATAACATATATGTTTGGTTCTGAGTTGATGATGGACGTTTTGTAACAAATCCACTTTCAAATTTGAAAAATAATGCAAAAGCTAATATTTGTAGCTTCAGAGTAGACTCACGACAAGTGGACTAAATATTCAACCAAACACCCATAAAGAAAACCTGTATAGATATAAGTTAAAAATATTTTTGAGAACTTCTCTATTAAAAATACAGAATCTATTTCTTTTTAAGTTGAATAAAATTGATTGTGATTCATGGAAAATAATCAGAGTTATAATATTGGTTTAATAGAAGAAAGGGAAGGGAGAGATGAGCTTGTATGTTTAAATATTTTACTAACAAAAATTAATAATTAATATTTATTGATAAAAATAAAATTATGATATACTACTAGGTAACACCGATTTCGTAAATTAATTAAGACAAAATTATTTTGACTTAATTAGTAGTTATAAATTTTATTTTAAACTATGTTATAAGATTAAATATTTAATGGAAGAATTTTGTGATTAATCTTATACAACTGAAGTAAAATTGGTTTTCCAAAAAATATATTTATGATGTAAAAAGTAATTGTGATAAAAGTTAGAAACTTATTATGATTAGATGATAATATTTTTTATGATGTTAATATAGTATTATTTATTGAATTAATTCTTTACAGAAATGCAAATAATAATAAAATAATAAAAAACGTCAGTTGAATCTGATGTTCGGAACAATATAGCAGGTAAATTGAGGAACTTCACGGACAACGAAAGCTTGTTGCTGTCATGTTTTCACGGTCAATAATATGTCTATCCACATTCCAACTTTTTCACAATTACGCCCGGTTGATTGGCTTTAACAGACCAGAATTCGACATAATTATGTTAGGGTAAATAGTTATTTTTGTCGTTGAATGTGTAAGACGCTAATAAATTTGTTCCTGAAAGATGGAAATTCAAATTTTTGTCTCTGAAAGTAAAAAAAGTGTGACAAAATATATCATTCCGTTAACTTTCATATGTTACCGTTAATATTAGGGATGAATTTGTCAGCGCACTACACATTTAAGGACAAATTTGTCAGTTTTTTACCCAAAATATAATTTAATATTCATATTCTCTCTTTTTTAATCATTGCAAGCATAACATCACAATAAAATTTTAAAAATTAGGAAAACAAACATAATAATAATCATAATTTGTTTATTGTTCTGAAATTTCTATTATAATAATATTAGATAATCATAATTTCTATTAATTTAATGAGTGCGCATTTTAATTTGTTTGAGTCTCATATTTTGGGTAAGTAGTATCTTATGAGACCCAAACAAAAATGTACCGTCATTAAATTAATTCTTACAAAAAAATAAGACCTAACTTGATTTTGTCATTACCTAATATTGTTATAATATTGTTATAATAGAAATTTCAGAATAACAAACAAAATATGCTTATTAATCAATATTATGTTTATTATTATGTTTGTTTTTACTTATAATATTTATCCAAAATATGAGGTTCGAACAAATTAAAATACATCGTCATTAAATTAATCCTTACAAAAAAATGAGACTTAATTTGATTTTATTATTATCTAATATTGTTCAAATAGAAATTTCATAACAACAACTAAATTATGTTTATTAATCAATATTATGCTTATTATTACGCTTGTTTTAACTTATGCTTATTTTCCTAATTTTTAAGTGTTTATTGTAATGTTATGCTTGTAATGATTAAAAAAGAGATAATATGAAGATTAAATTATATTTTGGACAGAGAACTAACAAATTCATCTCTGAATATATAGTGCAACAAATTCGTCCTTGATATGAACGGTAACAGATCACAAGATTAAATTATATTTTGGACAGAGAACTGACAAATTCATCCCTGAATGTATAGTGCAACAAATTCGTCCTTGATATTAACGGTAACAGATCACACTTTTTTCACTTTTAGGGACAAAAATTTGAATTTTCATCTTTCAATGATAGATTAATCAATACTTTACACATTCAGAAACGAAAATGATTATTTACTCATTATGTTATTAATGGATGATATAAACCTAAGATTAGGTGGGACAATCTCCAACAATAACGCGTGGAGTGGGACCCACAGTTGTTTAACCTTTTGGCTTTTGACGATAAAGTAGGTTGGTGAAATTTTACCCTTGGTCTCGTACTCTAGTTCTTATGCAGTAAAGACTTATTACATTAAGATCAACGGGATTGTAAATGTTATAGCATATACAGTGATATTGAATTTACAATTAAGATATGTAACTGCATAAATAGATAGAGTTTTATTTTTCATAGTATTCTTATTAGTTTCGAATAAAATTGTCTTTTATAAATAAAAAACTCTCATCTATAAAAAAGAAGAAAAAGATTAATTAATTAATGGTTAAAAAATTAAGATTGGATGAAACGAAAGTCAAATAAAATGCATCTTAACCGGATTGTAAACACCATTTTAAATATATCTAGTACTTACACTCTCCCAATATCAATTTTTGTATGAGTTTTTTACATTTTAAATTGAGATAAAAAATTTAAATTAGAATAGAATGTAAAGATTCACATATTTTACTGTTTATTTAATTTTTTTTATCTTCTTTATCTGCAAAGAGAACGCACCTTGTAATGAATAAAAAATAAATTCATCTTATACATGTTTGGGAAAAGAAATAGTAAGAACCGACACCACAGATAATGAAAATCTAAATCTAGAAAACAAAGGCTGATTTCCCTCACAAGTTGTCAGCAAACTCAGTCAGATACAACCGAACCCAGCACAATACATGTCAGTACTCTACCAAAATTTACCCATCAAACAAAACACACATCTCTCATTTCTCTCTCTCTCTCTCTCTCTCTTCACACGATGAAGAAGAGCCAAGAAGATTCTATTCTAATCTCTAAAACGCAGAGAAAGTGAACCAACCCTACCACCCCTGATCACATGACCACCGCCGGTACCTTTCAAATAATATCATTTTTCTTGTTATTAGACGAAACACCAACGAGAATTTCAATGAGAGACAACATCAAAACACAGAAGATCCTTTTTAATTTTTTATTTTACATCTAAGAGTTTGTTTGTTTGATTTAAAGGAATAAAAGAAATATAAAAGTGATCTAACTATTTTAGCTCTTCCTTATATTCCTCCACTAAAAATTATTATATAAAATGGGATCATTTCATATTTATGATATCGGTTAATCTTTACATTATGTAACCAAATTTTCAACTTATGAAAAAAATTTACAAAACTCGATTATGTTATGGTAAGTGGTAGTCTCAAACTCAAATTATATAATAATTTTTCTTATCCTACACGTCATATTAAGATATAAATATATACATGACAAATATTAGTAACACACTAACTTTCTGTGATAAAATTATCAAAAATAACTCAATTTATAATTTTTAGTAAATTTTAATTAATAAGAAAAAGTGTTTTCAAAGAATGTGTTACTAGTTTGTAAAAAAAATAAAGAAAGAAGAGAATTTGTTACTGTACTTCTTACATAAAAAAAATATTTAACAAAAAATGGTATCTTTAAATCTTTAGAAATGTGATTGGTTCATCTACAGGAACGAAGTTAAGTGGTAGAAAAGGTAGTTAGAGAAAAACGCACACAGAACTTTAATTTCTCTCTTTTTTTATTATCCTTCTATAGCGATGGCATACAAAATTCCTGCTCCATACAACGAAAAAGCTACCAAAGTTCTTTCTTCTACCTCTTTTCGCACTCTTTTTTGTCTGTTTCACTGACCTTTCTTTTCTTTTTATAAAAATAAACCCTTTATATCTATAAAATAACTTAATTTACATAAAATTACATGCATGTTTATTAGATTAGAAAATTAAATCACAAGGCAGAGCCAAACTTTGTCGTTGACGCGAGCTGTTATAGGTATGCATACACATGAGATGAGAGGTTTTGGATCAAAAAAATTCTATTCAAAGTTCCTTTAAAAGGTTGTCTTTCTATACACTATTACTTAATTGGAGGGTCACGAGGGGCTGTCAATAATATAATCCCACAAGCAAATTGTACTCTGATAATAACATAATGGACAAGATGACCATTTGTCTTTATAGTCACTTTTATGGTATATACACACATGTGCCTCAGCCTAGACTCTTGCTGTCCCCTAATCACATTTTATTGTACTCGTCCAGATTGACATATAAGTAATATATAATAATTTGTTTTCTAGTGATGTAGAGTTTTATTATTATATAATTTATAACATACATTCTTTGATAAAATACTTTATTTCAATAAATTTAAATTGTTAATATTAACATCTTATTACCACTTGGACCGGGTCAAATATTTTTTACATGTTCATCAATTTAATTCGGATCCATCTACATAACTTAATTTAGAATAGATGAAAACTTAAAAGGCATAGTTAAGCCATAAGTAAGCTAGAACTCAGCCTTTAAGAGGCTTTAACAATATAAGGATGTGAAATAGTAAAAGAAGAGTGATTGTCTTCATTATTTAATATTTATTTGTGTTTGAATAAAATTGTCTGTGAAAGAAGATGCTTGTAAGAGGGAAAAAAACACTTTTAATTTATAGGACAGAATATGAGTCAATTTGAGTTAAATTTAATTCATGGTTAAAATCAAATTGGTGAAGGGACTTGGGTCGAGTCGATTTGAGTTGGTTTTGTTAATATGATTTGAATTGAGTTGATTATGTTAAACTCAAACCAGATTGGTACTCGGGTTGCTAACAAAAAGTAAAAAAATAAATAAAATTAAAAAAAAATGGAGCAAAAATTAACTAGGAGAAAATTGGGGTATAAATGTCATTCATTGGCACGGTCCATGCACTAATTCTAGTATGGTCTAGATTAGGTTGAGTTCATTTTTATTCTTACCCAAACCCATAATTTTGATAGGATCATCTGTTCCAACCTAAACCCTATTTTATCAAGACATCTAATACATGTATATTTAAAACATAGAATAAAAGAAATATAAAATTTTAATTAAAGTATATTTTACAATATATGTTTTAAAATAAATAATAGCAATATAATATATTGTTATACACAATATTATCTATCAAATTAAAATATATATTTTAATTGTTGAAAAAACTTATGCTTTTTAAAAAGAAGATATACTTTACAATATATGTTTTAAAATAAATAATAGCAAGATATATTATTAATACTTATTTGACCGAGTTGTGATGACCTGAGATATAACTTGAGTCGTCTTCAAAATACAACAGATCTAATATATATATATATATATATATATATATATATATATATATATATATATATGAACACCTTAAAATTGATTTGATGTCGAGTTACATTAATAAGGCAAATTGCAAGTAATAAATAAATAGATAAGATCGATATCAAGTAAGTGATCACCCAATCTTAAAGAAAGTGTACTAATCTTTCAATGGTGAGAGTATATCTCAAAGAACTCTTATACTTTAGTCAATATGAATCATGCGTCAATTGACAAGAAATAAGGTAAATACATATACCTTGAAGTGGTTAGCTTAGGATTTTATAACCTTATTATATCTTCATCAATGTAGATAACCCATATTAAACCCTTGTTAGATGGTGGACCATTTTAGAACAAATTTGAACAAGGTGTGGAGCTTATTAAGATTATGTCATGATCATATTGCTGTTTTCAAAATTTGAAAAACCCCTTTTATATGTATATTAATTCGGTAATTCCTATCTATACAATTATGGATGATTTTAGTTAATTTTTTCTTTTTAGTATATATTGTGGGTTGAAGTATTTCTTTGAACTCATGTCTTTATAAATATTTTTTACCATCTTCACTGCTGCCATCACAAAAATAATAATAATAATAATAATAATAATAATAATAATAATAATAATTGCACTACAGAGAATTTATTATTGAATTGTCTTGTAAACGTTGAAAAGCAGCTTCCTGGTAGTAGTTTATTTGTCCCTAACCGAAATATTTGATTTTCGATCGAGACATATTCCTTGCATCTTATCACTAAAAAACATGATTTTAACATGCGTTAGAGTTAACGTTAAAAGGAGAGATCGAACAAGAGAGAGCTTTCCTCCTCTATCTTTAATAACCTTTTTTTTTCTTCTTTTATCGCTCTTTTCCTTTCCTTTTCCTTTTATCACACACATATATATATCTGACTAATTAATCAGACACCAAACACTTACCTTATCCTGATTTAACTTAAAGAGAAGCGTTAGGTTGTCCATTTGCATGATTTGATATTGGGCTAAGAACTGCACTATTGATTTAAAGCAAGCTTAATTTTGATGCATGATTAAGCACATTAATTCTCGCGCATGCATGGCCGACCTCACATGTCTAATAGTGGGACCCTGAATTGTGTTTTGAGTACAATTAAGTCTAAACGTTTTTGCTTGACTTTAACATGATTAACCAAAAAGTATACACACCGAATTTCCATAAAGTTATTTATAGAGAATGAAACGATGACTACCTCTAAAATCAATCCACGGAATTGTTTTAATTTAATCAGGGATTAATGAGTTCCAATCTTTTTCGATGGTATAATTAGCTCTAAAATTTAGAAGAGAGACTCATCCGTGTTATTATTATTCAAATTAATTTCACGTGATGATATCATAAAAAGATAGTGAGTAAAACATTATTCGGGTATCTGAAAGTGTATCACACATTAGTCGCTGAGTGGGCAATCTGTTAATTTAATTTAAAAAAATTGTGACTTAAATGATAATATTAGCATATATTTAAATAATAAAATTACAACAAACAATTATGTTTAAGGACTTATGTTAATATTTTTTAGTTTTAACAATTAACAGTGGCGACGATTTACACTTTCGGTGATTAAAATTATATTTATTTTAATATAATCATATTATCATTCAATGTAATATTCAATAAATGTATTCCGTTATCAATACAACTAATTAGCTTGTGAGAAAGAATATGATTCAATTCTCACAAACACATTTTTAAACAGGTGAGCAGGTGAGAAATTTTTAGTGTGATGAAATTTAGACCAAAATTAGTATTGAGATTACTCTCATAGCCGCTAAAAAAAATCCAAAACTTATGAAATACCTACGTAAATACCTATATATATATATATATATATATATATATATATATATATATATATATATAATCGACTACATAGCTAGGAGGAGGTAATAACGGGGAACATAAAGTCTGTTGGATCACATGCATTTCACAATCTTCTCCTTCTCCTTCTCTTCTTTTGATAAGGTGGGTGATGAATGTTCTCAGAGAGAGAAAGAGAAAAACACAATAAAGTCTATTACTAACCAACAAAATGAAAAGGAAGAATAAGAAGAAAGGAGATTGCTAATTCCACGTACATCCACATATATATTCCACTGTTGTTCAACTGAAGTGATCGATATGCTGCAAGCTCCTCCTCAATTGAAGGGATATTCTGGGTCCCTCGTCATCATTTCTTGCGTGAGTTGAATGACCCACCTCCCTCACCACCATAACTTTGTAAAGCATGCATTTGCTTAAAGTGCATTTTTCTTCCTGATGCATGCCATCCAATAATGCATGCATGGCTGCATCGATCTGCATGTTTATCTAAATGCATGCAGTATGATCACTCTCATTATCTTTGTATCATCGATTCTCGGTAAAGAAACAAAGAAAAATCTAAATCTCGCAATTATTCGATTGTGTTCTATTATTATGTTTTGATGGGAAAATCATTTACAAGCTATATAAGTGTTTCTTTAAAGTTATATGACTATGATTATGTGATTTTTTATTTTTAATGATGTATGATTATATGACTCAAATTTTTTTATTTTTTCATTTTAAGAATATAAAAACAGCTTCCGCACTAGATATATCTATATATATATATATAGGCATACTAGCTAAATGTATCAAATGAATTAAAAGCTTTAAAAAGAAATTAGTTAAAAATAATAATATTGTAAAAAGTATTTGTAAAAGTATTATATAAATAATATAACTTTTATTAATATTTTTAATCAATTAGGAGAAAATAAATAAAATTATATTTTTTGGTTACAAAATAAATACATTTATGTGTGGAAATAGAAAAGCTATTTTAATGAAGTGAAATGTTAAAAACACAAATACTTTTGCGTGTCAGGAAAACTGTTTTGTAAAGTTTTTCATTTTCCATAACATATACATGTGATATTCATGTACAATAAAAATGTCATCGCCACCTAGTTTTCCACTAAACAATAGCCCTTCTGGCTAAGTCAATCATGTCTGAGATAAAGTTCTCTTTGCCAACTGAGACAGGTCTCACTCGTCTGATCCACCAGGGGATTAATTGACTGTTTAATTTGCATCAATTCCTCTCATACTATGTAACATTTTTTTTCTAATTTTAGTGTTTGAGGAACCCACGAACTCAATTAAGGTGGGCTTCAGTGTTGAAAAATTGTAATAAATATAAGGTTTAAATATTTTTTTTTAAATTTAATTTAATATTTTATTTATTTTTCATCCTCGTAAAATTATTATTATTTTTAGTTTATATAAATTTTATTTATTTATTTTTATTCTTAAAGCGCATAAAATAACTTTTTTCCATTATTTTAAGTATTATCTACTGTACTTTAACTAAAAAACAAAATAAATATAATTTATAAAGATTAAAAACAAAAAAAATATAATTTTGCATGGAAAAAAAAAACACTTAATTACAACGACTAAAAGAATATTTAATTAAGCCTAAATATGATATATACAGCTCCTTAATTAAACAAGAACTGCATAATGTTGCAGAAAGTGGAACCAAACCAACACCTTATTGTGGCCCGGGGCTTGTTTGAAGTTGGCTTTATTTGCAGAACAAAAGATGAAGCTGTTTTCATGCATGTCCCACCCAAAAAAGCATAGTTTAAAAGCATATAAATGGGTACAAAACTACAAGCAGGATATCCCATAAAAGCGTAGGTCTAGTTTTAGACGGTGGACACAAGTTACAGATATATACACGATGAATTTTGGTATCAGTGTTTCAGCTTTAATTTCAAGTTTGAAATATAATATGCGTATATATAATTAAACAATGTCACGAAAATAACAAAAGAATTTGAAATTATCAGAACTATATATATGTCATATAGATGTGGATATCAAAGAAAACATGTTCGCAGGGTGTGAACTGATGTATAAGCAAATGTGGCATACGCTATACATTGAGAGTTACTAAAGGTAAAAGAAATTCTTCATAACGTGTTTATACCAATTTACATCCTCCCAAATTTTTTTCCCACTAAATTCGAACGATGTACTTCTCATTTGAGAATATTCCTGCATGCACACATTTTTATCCCACAGACTAAGGTTCTATTTGGATATAAGTCAAAAGTGCTTTTGAAAGCTTCTTTATTGGAAATATAGTATTTTTTAGTAGAGAAGCTTCCAAAAACACTTCTAACCTTGTATCCAAACAGACTCTAAATTGGTGACTACTGGATCAACTCCCTTTGGGTACGAGTACTTTATTCTAACTTATAGTATTAATTTTGTGCATAATTTCAGAAGCTATTATAAAGCCACTCATTAATCAATGATTATACATATACATCCTGCAAAAGAAACAAATGGTTCCATTTAGGTTGAGGAAAGCTTTGCATATCAATATCCATGTATCAAAAGCAGAAACTGTGGCCATAAGTTGCTACATCGTTCAGCTTAAATAAGGAATAACTTTGACTGCAAAATTAAGAACAGATAAATTCACTGAGCTGGTGCATAATAATAATAATAATAATAATATCAGTGCTAAAAGAAAGAAAGAAAGGAATACAAAGTGGAAGGAAGCAGGCCTATAGAAGGCTGTTACCACAGACCCCACAAAGAGAAAGAAGCAAAAAAGAAAGTATATGTAAACAGCTTTATATGGGGAATAAGGATGAGATTGCATGATTGAACTGAAGACTCCTCACTCACCAGATCCATTTAAATTTAATTTACACAATCTCTAGGCACACATATATTAAATAGTTATTTAGATTAAAATTTAAATGTAATTTTGAATCAAAAGTATGTTACATATTTAAGTTTGATAAAAATAAGTTTATTATAACATAATTTATATTTGGATATTTTTTGTTTATGCTAATTAAATAAAATTTATTTAGATAATATCAATTAAAATTATTTTCACTTCATGTAAATATACAAATTAAAAGTACTTTTACTTTTAAAGCAACTCATATGTTACTTTTAATCTAGAATAAATTTTAGGAGAATTCAAACATAATACAAAATAATACAAATTAAGTTTTTTGAGATATTCCAAAAGTATGTTTAAGGTATTTAAATGGATATCCAAAAATACCCAAAGTTAGTTTTAGAATAATGATATATAAACACTCTTATAAATATGTTATTAATATTTTTTATTTTATCTTTATCATATCATGTCATCATTTATACTTATATTTTTCTATTTTTTTTCTCTTTAGGTGTCAATTAACACCCAAGTGTACGTCGAATTATATTTCATAGTTTTAATAACTAACACATGATTCTTAATTTTACTAAAACCAGATAATTTTATTCTTACACATTATATTTTATAAACGCGTTTTATATTTTTATTTTATGGGCAAAATGGATAGGGGGAGGAGGTTTTGTGGCGGTGTTTAATTTATTTTCTATTTTTTATTTAATATATATTTTTAATAATAATAACACCACTTCATTTTTATACTATTTTTAAAGTCATGAAATAATATATTTGTTTTATTGTTTTCTTCTCAAACAATCCCAATTAATTTAGGTTAAAGGTGTTGTTGATGTTGTTCATGTTATTTTATTGTTTTCTTCTATATAGAAAAATAAGATAATGTGAAATTTTTTTATTATTTTCTTTTTACTTGTGAAATTGAAGTGTACAGTAACAATCTAAAAAAAATATTTTATTTTAATTATATGTAGAAATTAGATCAAATGATTATTTTCCTTTTACTAGAAGAAAAGGCAAAGAGAGGTAGAGAGCATGCACAAAACAGAAGAGAAAGGGAACATAAAAGGCAATGTGGCATGAATATGACAGGAGTAAGATCAGCTTGATTTTGCGGTGTGAAAGTGGAGAAGAAGTGGTGGGAATAATTATAATAACAATAATAGATTGCAAATAGTTATAATCATGGGCGAAGAATATCACTTTCCTTTGTCATCTCTTTTTAAGGCATGATTAGTAAAAAGGTTCATCAATCTTCTCCTCCTTCAAAGAAAATTAAGCGTTGCTTTCTCCGTCTTATACCTTCCTCTTAAACTTTTCCGCTTTTATCTATGCTGTCAAACACTATTAGACCAAAATAAAATAAGAGGAAAAACTTCCAAGATATATATTGCATTAAAGAAAGAAAGAATAATAATATAACGGTCTTAAACAACTAAATAATATATGTCTTGTTTCATATTTAATAGGAATATTATTTATCATTTTGCAGAATTGACGTGAATATCCAATTGAATATTGATTAAGCAATTTGGAAATCTTACATGATGTTGAACCTAGGATACTGACATGTAGAATCTTGATTAAAGATTGAGGTTTGTCCAACATATTTTATGTAAAAAGAAACATTGTTGTTATATTTAAGCCATTTTCCAACATCAATCACACCTGTTCAGAATAGTACACAAAGAGAAAGTTTAAGATGGAAAAATTTAAACCACTTTAGCCATCAAACGTAAATAAAGTTATCGGAAAATTCACTCTATACGTTTTTTTACATCGACAATTTCAGCAATGTCTAGTTTCACATGGTGGATATGGGTTCTTAACATTAGTTTAACCCAAGACCCTTTTCAAGCTTGAATTTAATTATCTTAATTGTAGATTTTTTTATGAGTCTTATTGTAGATGTTTAAGCTCAAAGTTGTTCAAAGTTTTCTTTAAATTCTTAATCTTAACTTTCACTTAATAGTAATTTTCAAGTAAATAAGAAATTGAGCCGAATGAATCGAATTTTGGCCAGAAAATACCGAATTTTTTTGTAATGATCCTTAGTTCACTTTAACATTTGTTCATTCATTTATACACAAGGCCCGATACTAATATAGGCTTTTCCAAACCCGGCTATTCCATTCTGCACTCCTATATTGCATCTTGTACCTCCTAATGCATTTTGAAAATTCCATTTTAAAATATAAATTTGTATTCTGAAATACAATTGGAGGTGTAGGATGTAACAGTGAGAGTGTAGGCCTCCAAACACTGGTGTGTGATCATAAAATATTTTGGAAATTGTTATTCTCACTCTTATTTTCTATTCTTACACCCCATCATTTAAAATTCCCATTCTATCTCTTTCTTTCACACCCCTTTCCTAGGGATGGAAAAAAAAAATCCACATCCGTGGATAAATCGATATCTACAAATAAACAAATGATACGTACTTTAAATGGATACCCGCTATACGTAGATACAAATATTTTTTTACCCGCTCATTAACAGGTAGGTTGGATGCGGGTATGATAATACCTGTACGGTTGTACCCGCTATCAGTAAAGTTATAAAAGTATAAAATTACTCTTATATATATATATAATTAATTAAGGAAATAAACCCTATTTCTAAGTTTCACATCTCAATGAGAAGCCTCTTTGTTCCTCACTTCCTCTATTCTTTGACTTCAACCAAAGAAACCCATAAAGATTTTTGCAATTTAGACTTGTGGAATTTATTAAAATTTGAATTTTAAATTTATTTGGACTTATGCTTTTCTTTGAACTTATGCTTTTCAGAAATTGCAATTTTATTTGTACTTGTACTTTGGATTTGTGAATATGAATCTGTGAATGCGGCTTACATATTTTCTAGAAAAGATCTTTCTAGGTAAAATTTCAGTTGTATAAATTCGAAAAGCTTATATAAATTCAGCTGTATAAATTTGAAGAGTCACCAACAAAGTATAAATTTGTCATCCTTAATTTAATTGATAGTCGATCACAATTATTTTCCAATCACAATTGTGTCAAAAGGATTGTTATGTTTTTTTGTCCGTCCTGTTTGAATATTTGCATTAAATTAATTTACGATACAATTGTGATTGAAAAATAATTGTGATCCTTAATATACGACACATCAATATCATATGAATCTCCAATGTGACATCAAACCTTCTGCCATTTTTTGAAGGGTTGAAGATTGCAAGAACAAGAATAGTTTTAAGAAAACTCCTGTAACTGCTTTCAATAGTGTCGTTTTGAGCCAACTGACTCTGAGTACATTACAAGAACACAAGCTTATCATCAAATACTCTATCAAATACACAGACAGTAACACACTCTTACACCCAACAATAACACAAACACCGAAACACACAGAGGGAAGGTACCGCATGCGGGAGTCGTAAGATAAATCAGGAAACACCTTTTTTCATCTTTACCTCAGCACTGTTATTTGTTTCACACGCAATTAATTATAAGATTGATACTCATTTGAAGCACATTTGATTCTTTGTTTTTTTGTTTTTTTTTTTAGTTGTTTAATACGTCAATTGAAGCACAAACGTTGGTTTTTCTATGTGAATCTGATTAGGCTTCTTTATGATGTGAAAATTGGTCAGGTCAGTTGATCATTTATTAAAAATTAAAAATTTGTGATTACAAACAATTAAAATGAAAATTGTTATTTTTCTTTTCCAAAGAAATTATGCACACCACTCTCTATCTCTCTCTCACTTAGCTTTTCCAAACCAGCGCCATCATCTCTCATCACAGGTAATATTGAACCCTAATATAGACATTTGTGCAGAGCCTCTTTGATCGCAAAGGAGAAATGCCAGATAGCTGAGCCTCTTCGACTGCAACATCAAGGCATCTAAATTAGGGTTTATGATTCAAGGTTTAGAGTTAGGGTTACTTTTTAAGGGATTATGGTTTAGAGTTTAAAATTTTAGGGTTAGTGTTTAAGATTGGAGTTGCATGAATTAGGGTTACATTGTTATTTAGGAGATTTGTATGGATTGATAAATTTATTTAGTTGTATTATTAATTTTATTTATTAATATATTTCAAATCAAATCAGATCAATTTTTTGTGTAGGTTTCTAAATAGAATTTATTTAACAGGTAAGTTATCGAGTGTGTGATAAGTTGTCGATGTTAATATCTCTTACATAAAAAAAATGAAATTATCATGATAATATTTTTAAATTTCAAGACTTTTTATTGTTATAAACTTTGTTATTTAGGAGATTCGTATGGATTGATAAATTTATGTTAGCTGTATTATTAATATATTTTGGGTTAAATTTGACTAATTTTTTTTAAAGGTTTCTGACTAGAATTTATTTACTAGATATTGGGTGCTATAAGTTGTCAAGCTCCATATGCCATACATAATTAAATATTGAAATTATCATGAAAATGTTTTTAAATTTGAAGATTTTTATGGTCTGAATACAAATAAGATTAATTATGTTTTTTGGTCTATGAACTTTTTCGAGTTTTCATTTTTAGCCCTTAAACAAAAAATTGACTAGTCTTAATCCATGGTATTTTTATCCGATAGCATTTATTGTCCTTTCCGTTAAGTGTTCCGTTAACACTTGATATGTCAATGATTGAGAGTGTCATGTGTTAATATTTTGTGGCAATTCATTTTTTTAGAGTTTGAATCCTAAAAAATGTTTCACGAAGGATTTGACAATAATTGAATCAACCTAACAATACCTCTTGTTTGGGAGAGTAAAGGAACTCAGTTTTCAAATGGAACAAATTCTAAAACAAGTTTTCAACAACTAATGCAGGAACACACAACCTCAATATCTACATTCTAAGCATGTATTAAAACAATTTGTGTATATAATATTTATTTAAAAACAAATAGTACATCAGAATAATATAGGAAATATCTATTTGTATAATGAAAATATGGAAAAATGTTGTAGAAAGTATTGAATATTTTATATAAAAAATACAACTTATTATTGTAAGAATATTGGTTAAAAACTTAAATCTTTAGATATTACATTTTTTTTAATATACATACAAATTACATTTCGCGCTCGTGTTCTTGGTCTTTCTTCAATATCTTGTAAGATTTAGATGTTTTAAGCTCAAACTAACATTAATTAACATATAATTGGTTGTTTGAATAATTCTTTTCGCCAGTGTTTTTTTTATTATGAAAAGATAATTATTATAAATCATATTTTACGTTGTTAAAAATCATACTTTACATTATATAAGTTGTCAGTGTGAAACTACATGGTAGCTTGAGCCACGTAGGATATGTCTAGCACAGGTTTGTCACGTGACAAATGCCTCTTCTATTTACTATATCTATATACTATACAAAATATGATAAGATGCACCTAAGTCAAAAAAAAAATATAATGGGAACGACACGATAATTATCTTAAATTAGTGAAGGGTTCGGTTTTAATGCAAAGTAACCAATTTAATGCACATGGGACGACACTGCTTTATCAACCGTAAGTTTGCCTTGGATAAGTGTGTGTTTGAATTTAAGTTGTAAAATCGTGATACACGTGTTCTATGTAAATTCTACGAATAAAAATAAGGATAGTCATACTTATGCAAAAGTAAGTTTACCTAAAACGTACGTTTATCTATCTCAAACAAACTTTTATGTTTGTAATCTTTTACCCAAACACACACTAAGTATTCTAGTTGGAGAGCCTCAGTTCACTACAATCTGAAGCCTGCAGGGTAACGGATACCCAAGTTAGCAACTAAGTACACAATGCACTCCGTCTGTTCTTAACGTGCGGTTCCAACTCAGTAGAGCGTGTTTGGATCTAAGTTTCTTTATAAGCACTTTTAGAAGAATAAAATAAAAAGAAAAAAATGAAATAAATTTTTCCATAAATTAAAATAAGTTTTCCATTAACTCATTTATAGATGTCATCTCATTTTTTACAGAAACTATATTAATGAACTTTTAAAAATTAGTTAATGAAAAATTTAATTTTATTTATAAAAAAGTTTATCTCATTTTTTTTTTCTTATTTTCTTCTTTTAAAAATGTTTCTAAAAAAAATTTATCTAAATATACCCTTATTCTTCATATGCTAAAAGAGATCATGGGATAAAAGTTAATTCATATCAAACCATTCATATATCCTAAACCAGCCCAAAAAAGTGTGTTTATATTATGAAAAGAAAAATACTCTCATTACCTCTTGTAAATTGACCATAACCATTTTCGGATGAAAATGACCGCTTCTGTTTCTTTAAAGATGAAGACGTCTTTCCAGATGAAGATTGCAGCTAGTGGCGGAGGCACACTTGTTTTTGTAAACATTTGATTTTTTTTTATATCCATATAATATTTGAATTAAAAAATTAAATAATATAATATATAACTTTTCTTCCTCTGCTTCTGCGCCTCACCTCCTTTGCCGCTGAGGCTCTCGACGGCTCGACCTCACCTCCTTCCACTGCCGACTGCGTCGTTGTCTCCGGAGGAGTCTTCTCGCCTCGCGTGTTGATGTTCCCCACTGCGTCGGCTGTGCCTGTGGTGGTCCTTGGTCCGTAACTCGCCGTCGTGCTCGTGCGTGTTGATGTTCGCCGTTATAGCTACCGCTCTACCTCCTCTCTGTTTCCTCCGCCGCCGTTGTCCATGATAGCTTCACCATTGTTGCCGCCACGTCGTGCACTCGCGCAACACCTTTCTTCCTCTGTTTCCAGCGCCGACACCGTCCAATTGGGGCGCAGAAGACACAACTAATTGGGGCTTCTTTGTGCTGCCACTTCAACACCGTCCAGTTGGGGCATTGGGGCTTCTTTGTGCTTCCACTTAAGTAATTTGTTTAACTGTTAATTTGGTTTGTTTTAATTTTATTAATTTGTTTAACTGTTCCTTTCAATGTTTTGGTTGGCAGTTTCTTTCTCAAAAGTTTTTTCTGATTTTATTGTATATGGAATTGGCTTTCAGGATTCATTGGTGGAGACTGCCAAGGAGGAAGCCGGTTCATTAAGTAATATGATTCTGCAAGCCACATTTTATGTTTATGGACCTTTCCTGTTATGTAGTTTATGTTGAAGCCCCATTTTTATAGCTGTTATGTTGAATGTTCGATTTTTTATCTCCTTGAAAAGAAAAACATAAAAACTTTTTTATACTCAGAATTCATTGGTGAAATTGTGCTAAAATGAAGAACTTGCAGGTGCATTGTTTGCATTTTGCAATATCCACTATCACAATGGTTAATTCTATGGATCTAATGCATTTGGATGAATTGGCTGTCAACATTGATATGGTTCCTTTTGTTTCCCAATTTGTGTTGTTTATTGCAGATTTGAAATAATATCATGATGAAATTAGATGAAAAATGAAAATGAAATTAGATGAGATTTGAAACATATATTTTCATGATATGATTCCTTCTGTCTAAATGTAAGCCAATGAAGATAATTTAAAAATTATTTTCTATACTTATTGTGGGTTCTAAATGCTTAGGGCTGGGAATTTGCAATAGCTGATTTCTAATTGTGGGTTCATAATAATCTAACAAGTTTCAATGAAAGGTAATTTGTTATACTTATTTATTTGTTATAACTGTTTTAATAGCATAAATAGTATAATTGATATTTACTTATTTATTTGTCAGGGATGCAATCTTATTTCAAACGTCAAAAATCCACAAATACAGAAACTGAATCCGATCAACCTTAGAGACAAAATGTTTCAATTGTGGAACCACCTCAAGCGCCTCAAGCATCTCAATTTCAAAGTTTTGAATAACCACCTCAAGCAAAAGTTAATATAGAAAATCTTGAAGCGGATCCGGGAAAAAGACCTTCAATTTATTCAATGACATCAAATCCTATAGAGAGAGAGGATATTTGAAGAGCTTATTTGCTCAAGGGGCCAACTCATCCAATTCTTAAACCATTCCCTCAAACATTAATGTTTGAAAAAATGCGTAGATTCAATCCTAAGTGGTATGAAGAATTTGGTTCTTGGTTGGAGTATAGCGTATCACAAGATGCATGTTTTTGCTTGTATTGTTATCTATTTGATATGCAGGTTGGAGGTAGTGGTTCGACGAATGAAGCATTTGTCAGTATGGGGTTCAAAAATTGGCAGAAGAAGGATAGAATCAAAGTTCATGTTGGAGAGTATAGGAGTGTTCATAATAGATGTTATCAAACTGGTCAAGACTTGATGAAGCAAAAGCAACATATTGATATTGTCTTTTCAAATATGGAGGATCAACAAAGAATTGATTATCGTATTCTACTGAAAGCTTCTTTAGATTGTACTAGATACTTACTACGAAATGGTCAGCCTTTTCGGGGACATGATGAATCTGAAAGTTCAAATCAACAAGGTTTATTTCTTGAAACTTTAAAGTTTTATACTAAGCCAAATAAAGAGATGAGTCATGTGGTCTTGCAAAATGCCCCCAATAATCACAAATTAACTTCAACAATTCAGAAAGATCTTGCTCAAGCTTGTGCTGATTTGACTGTTAAAGCAATGACTAGTGATCTCGGGGATGATTACTTTTCCTTACTAGTTGATGAAGCTTGTGATGTTGCTATCAAAGAACAAATGGCAGATGTACTTCAATATGTAAATAAAAATGGGTCTATTGTTGAATGTTTTATTGGCATAATTCATGTTTCAAATACTACTGCACAATCACTAAAAGAAGCGATTGATGGGCTATTTTCTAAACTTGGTTTAAGTTTGTCTAAATGTCGCAGTCAAGGGTATGATGGTGCTAGTAATATGCGGGGTGAATTCAAAGGGCTTAAGAGTTTGATTTTGGCAGACAATAAATCTGCAATATACATTCATTGTTTTGCTCATCAATTACAGTTGGCACTTGTGAAGGTTGCAAAACATCACAAAAAGATTCAAGAACTTTTTGACATGCTTCAAAAGATGGCTACCGTCGTGGGGGGTTCATGCAAGCAGAAGGAAATTCTTCAAATGAATCAATATGAGCTTCTCATTGAAAGAATTGCTTGTGGTGAAATATCAACTGAAAAAGGTTTAAATCAAGAGACAACCTTAAAGCGACCTGGAGACACTCGTTGGGGTTCCCATTTTGGTACAGTTACAAGTGTTATCTCATTATTTTCTCCAATTATTTCCTTGATGAAAATTATTGAAGACGACCCTAAGAATGATGTTGCAAGAACTGATGCAGGTTGCATTTTGTATGCCATGGAGGATTTTGAGTTTGCATTCTTGTTACATCTTATGCAACTTATCTTGGAGATTTCTTATGAGTTGTCACAAGCACTACAAAGAAAAGATCAAGACCTTTTAAATGCAATTGGTTTAGTTAACGTAGTCAAGTCTCGTTTACAAGAGGTGAGAGATAATGGCTTTGATGAATTGCTTCAAGAAACGAACCTTTTTGCTAATAAATATGATATTGACATTCCGAATATGGAGGATGTTTATTGTCCTAAAGGGAGATCAAGACAGAGATTGGAATCATTTACATTCTTGCACTACTTTAAACTGGAGTTATTTAATACAGTGATAGATACTCAGGTTCAAGAGTTGGGTGATCGATTTGATAATGTCAATACTAAGTTGTTTGAGTGTTTGAGTTGTCTTGATCCTCGTGACTCATTTGCTACTTTTAACAAAGAAAAGTTGATTGAGTTTACTAGATTTTATCCTTTGGAGTTTGATGAGCATGCAGATATTCATTTTCTTTCTTCAAGTCTCAATAATTTTATTGTTGATGTAAGAGCTGATTCTGATTTTGTCAATTTTGAAAAGAATTTCTGACCTTGTTTTGAAGATGGTTGAGAAGAGAAAGGATATTGTTTATCCATTTGTTTATTTGTTGATAAAGCTGGCACTCGTCCTACCGGTAGCAACGGCTAGTGTTGAGAGAGTTTTTTCTGCAATGACTTTTGTTAAGGATAAGTTGCACAATCGAATCAGTGATGATTGGTTTAATGCATGCATGATAACTTATGTTGAACGTGATATATTTAATAAGATTGATGGTGAAGATATAATGCAATATTTTCAAGGAATGAAGCATCGAAGAATGCTTTTGTAATCACGGTATTTACTTTGTAGCTTCCATTATTTTTGTTGTTGTCTACTATTTTTTATTGTATTGCTTTAATTTTTTTGCTTCATATCTTCTGCTCGCTAGTCGGATTTAATTGGGAAATGACTTTTATATCTTCCAATCGATGTCAAGTTTGACATTCTCAAACGAGTTAATATTCTAGAGATGATGACCTTTAATGTGATTTTGCTAACCTTCTATACAGGTAATGTTGACTTTTTTATTCACCATTATAAATAAAATGATAATGTATGAATGTTGGAGTATATTCTCATATTTATTTTGGAGGATTGGTAAAATTTGAGGGCTTAATGTTTGGTCAAACTATTATTTACGTTAGATTTAAATTTTCTTTACAAAATAAAATTTCAGGGGCGCTGTCCACGAACTTCCACCACTAAATATGCGGACATAAAAATAAATTTCTGCATCCACCACCAGCATATACTGAGGGCCAGTGCTTTCATGGACATATAATTTTTCTGAGTTTAGTTGCCTTGTTGTATTTGAGGTGCAGAGATTTATAAATCCTCTTCAGGTATTTAAAATTCTCAAGCACGTGCTTGTTTAAATGAAGATAAATAAAATCTACAAATTTAAGAATAACAACATAAATATACTTAAATATAGAAATTATCTATTTGGTTTCATTTTCAACAACTAACCGGATTGGGAGGAAATTTACTCGATCTCTTCATAGAAATCACTGTTGTGTTGTAATTAAATCTCAGCCCTTTCTTTCTCTTGCTCATGTCTAAACAAAGATCTTTAAATCGAAAATACATCATATCCAATATCCAGACAAGCATAATAATAATTTATAGTATTGAAGTAAAATATAATATTTTAAAACAATAATTTCGTGTGTTTGTGTGCAGTAAAAGATATATATATTTTAAAACAATAATTTCATGTGTGTGTACATTGCTCCGCTTCATTGTTACCCCATATTTATTCAGTAGTATCTATTCAACATCGTCAAACTCACGGCCGAAAAATTTCTGGATCTCCTCTCATCTTGGATATGTTTTTGCATAATCAACAGCAGCCAAGATAACTTTCTTAGCACTGTCATCATCAAAGTTTATTTCTCCAGCTACAATTTCTTGCAATTTCATTTGACTCTAACAGAAAATACAAAAAAAGAAGACTAAAAGGCAATAATCACAGCCATAAATATATATTAGAATAAGATATGTAATTAATTGCTCTATAAATTTTACTTCTGTTTTTGCCCAGTAGATAGTAGCAGACTTGTGGATGAATGTTAGCAGGTCTAACAGTGGAAAGACAGGGACCAGAACCAGTATTCTGACATGAAGAGATTTGATTATAAACACCCAGATCATGAGTAAGAGGAGTAGGAGTATCAGTAGATTCATTAGAAGAGCCAGACTCATGACTTGGAACTTGAGGAAGCAGTGGGAAAATTAGGAAGCACTGATAAAGTCTGAACATGATTTGAAAGGTGAGAAAATTAGGAAGCAGAAGAAGCTTTGAGAAGTCTTAGGTTCTATGGAAAAGCTCTGTTATAGTCAGTTTTGTAACTTTGAGACGTCTGAACACTGTAATATATATATATATATATATATATATATATATATATATATATATATAAGCTCTCCCTGATGAAAGAAAAGAATGTGGGTTGGGATTAAAAACTATCCACACACCAACGAATTAGAAATTAAGAATGTTAATTTTATTTTTAAAGTGTGTTTATCTAAATTATTTCAATTTAAAAGTAGTTTTTTACTTATTTTAATAATAAATCATAATCCTTCTTTAAAAATTGGTTATTTTAAAGTTATTTTTTAAAAAATTTAAACAAACTCCCCTTAAGAAAAGTGTTTAGTGGAATTACTTGTGGCCTTTAGTTCATATGGGTAGCTCTAATATCATCTGCTTCTGATTTGATTGGGCTAAATAAATGCCTTTTTGGGATAGTCAATAATAGGCTTGTTACAAAGGGACTAAAAGTCCAAACTAGAACCCTCAAAGCAACCTAACAACTGAAATATCAGCAATCAAGAGGAGTTGAATCCAGGGTTATTTCTTCTTGCATCTCAAAAAGTGCTTCTTGCACCTCTTTGAAATGCTTTTTTACCTTCTAGATTGATAATATGGAATGTAAAAAGTGTAACCTATCTAAAATGTAATTTTAGATTTTGGATTAGTCCATCCTAAAGCCAAAAGGAGTGCAGGAAGCAATAACCCACAACATCTCCACACAAAAAGCAACTATAAATGAACATGCAGAAGAAGAAAAATTGTCTCGGAAGACAATTTTATTGAGTGAAAAATATTTACAGCATAGTAGATTAACTACTCTTCTAACTAAACTTCTAAATTCAACAACCCCCACCCCCCCCCCCCCCCCCCCCCCCCCCCCCCCCCCCAAAAAAAAGGCGTCTCCCAAAAAACAAAACACAGACTAGCCCTTCTATCAAATTCTTTTTCAGACACGAAGTTCTGATACAAAATATTTTCGAAGAAACTTATTTAAATATATACCAGTCAAACTAAACATACGTTCGTTACATTTAAGAAAATTTAACTCGAATTCAACAAATTTAAAATTTATTAATTTATATTTTAAATTTGGTTTAATGACATGTATGATTAAATTTCTCAAGTATCATGTTTTAAATTAATTAATTAAAATATAATATGGGCAGAATAGGTTAAAAAAATCTCCTCTTAAACTCAGTCGCACAGATTGTATAAACAAAGAACACATCGTAAAAGCAAATAGTCCCTACATTAATGGTGTGACAAATTGGACCCTAAATGACCCTCAATCAAACATTGAAGTTGGGCCTATCGAGCCTTGCTGGTGCTCGTATGCATGTTGAATGAGTAAAATGTTTGGGTTGAATTATGTCACAGTTACCCGCATCAAATGGAAACAATTCTTTCTAACTTACACATAAATATATAATGTGTCGAATAGCTTCAGAAAAAACAATTAATTTTTCATGGTAAAGATGAAACAACATATAGTTTCTACCTTTTCATGATATTAACATGATTTTGTAAGGTAGTGTCAATTTTGTATTGTCCAAATACGCTATTCGAAGTGAACGCTAAAAAAATTGATGAATGTCTGTAGTAAATGTTCAAGCAAACATGCATGGTGTCACAACCGCATGCTTCAGTGCATGATGGTTTTAATAGACATGCTTTAAAAATTCACTCTGTTCTCAAGCAAGTGAAATTCATTATGGTCAAGTACATCTTAAAAACTAGTTACAAGGTGTCATGGTCCTTGAGACACAAGCTACAAGAAAGGACACACATAATAATACCATGAAATTATTTCACGTGTAGAAGTATACTTTGCAGTTACATGTAGACCTCCATGCCGATAAATTTGGAGGATTGACATAGAGGACAGAAACTAAGCTTACTTTCACAATCTTTACAGAGGCAAAGATGCTTACAAGGTAACAAAACCATGGTCACTTCATTGACTCTGCAAGCCTTGCATGTCATCATCTCTTTCATGTCGGTATTCTCCCTCGAAAGCAGATGAAAATCAAGGGAACGGCCATTGCAGCAAGAAGCTGTGTCGTCGACCTCACTGTCACCACATCCTTCTTTACTATCTCTGCTTTGGACATATGCTTGCTGTAGGTTGAACTTGAGAGCAGAAATCATATTTTCATTATATCTTGCTCTCTGTTGCCATGTACCAGCTTCCACAGTCAACTGCTCCATTCGATCTTCGAGTTCCATGTTCCTCTTGTTGATGCTTTCTACCTCAGCTTCTTTCTCACGAAGTTTCTGAAGGACTTTGTCTTCGATGAGTGAGACACTCTGAAGCTGTGTTGCCTGAACCTTCTCCAAGACTGCTTGCCGCAAACGTTCACCCTATTAGAAAGGAGAAGATTAATTAGTGTTGCATCTTCAAAGTAGAGGGGTTTTTTTTTGTTTTTCTCAGTTATACAGATGCCAAATCAGGCTAAAAATATAAGCTCCAACACAGTACAAAAAGGCATTTATATGTGAGCATTGAAGCAAATCAAGCAATTACTCAAAAGAAAAACAGTTTATTGATACTGTCATAGATTCAGTGCAGAATAAGAGAAAATGATGAAGCTTGATCAGATTTCTTTAATAATTCAATCAGTGATGCATATATATGTTATAAGGAAGAAGTATACTTAATAAGCTTTTCTCATCAGTTTTTGCATTTGACTCACCTAAAAAAACTAAAGTGATCTCATTATTCAATAACAGCAAGAGGCAAGAAAAAGGAGATTACTCTCCAGCACAAATAAAAAATTGAGCATCTCACATATGATACCCACCTTTTTCATAGCATGAATCAACCTCACTAATCATAAATATTTTTATAAAACGTTATAGGAGAAGTGGCCCTCGAGAGGGAAGCAGTTGGATTTGAAAGAGGAAAATCAAGGAAATTGGTGAAGAAAAACGGGGGCGGAACGCCACCGAAAAAAAAAAAAAAAAAAAAAAAAAAACAAAATGCGGCTGATTTCTTGAAGGGGTTTGTGAGTTGGTTTGGAAAGTAAAATTTGTAGATCTGGAGAAGAGGGGAAAAGAAAACGAAAAAGGGAGAAGAGAGAAAGAAAGGGGAGGTGGAATGCTGCCGAAACGATTTGACGCTGCCCGCACATGGCAGTCCACGGCAATGGGTGTATGAAAGAGAAAGATGAGAGGGTAAATAGGGAAAAGGGAGGGAAGAAAGAAAAAAAGAAATAAATCTTAGCCATCAATTTAAAAGACAGAGATCTAGTGGTGTCAATAAACTTGCACACGGTGGGAGACATGTGCAACTTTCCCACCATAACCAGCGTCTTAGAATAGATCTTACTTAAGGTGTATAATGCCTAGAATGGATGCAGGCAGAATCTTCATTTAGTCATGGTAATTCAGCACCGTGTAACGAGAATTAAGAATGAGTATTCTCCCAAGCTTCCATTACATAACTTACATCCCACTTCTAATAGGTATCTCCTTCAATCATGTAACGACAAAACTGAAAGTGCATGCTTCATATAAATTACACAATATCAGTGAGAGAAGAAATACTTACATTAGCCTAGTGGAATCAAACACTTAAGAGATCCAATTATTAAGTATCAACAATAGAAGACACATCAGGTGTTCATAAATAATGAGGTCTATACTCTAATCATGGAGGAGTCTATCAAGTCTCGCAATAAATGGTTTTAACTTATAATAGTTTACCTTGAACGAGTAACCAATAAAATGGTAAAGTAGACATCAAAACCCGAGCTTACCTGCACTTTGAGAAATCTATCTATCTCTACATCCTGCTGCTGCAACTCACACTCGATGTCATCACCGATGAGCGACAACAAAGCTGAGTCTCCGGTTGATGTCAGGTGAGTATTGTCTAGTGACAAGCCCAACCCAGTTGACACTGATCGTGGTTGAAGGAAATCAACAGAAGATATCTGAGAATTGTTCTCCAAAAAATCCTGTTCTTTTAGTCTCTTCCTCTCTGGCTCCAAACCATAATTCCATTGCAATTGCAAATCAACTCCACCATCACTGCCATCAGCAGGAGGAACAGGACCGGGAGCAAACCCAACAACATGAACTACACAACAACAACAAACAGACAAACAAACAAAAAAAACATCACACTCAAAATCTAGGACTTAACTTACTATGCCAACCCCACAACTACCCCATAAGAAATGTTGAGGAAAAACACACAAAAGATTTCAAAAATCCATATTTTCCGGTGGTTGAATCATCATACGACACGAAAGAAGCAACTTAGACTAAAAATAACCAAAAAGGTACCACCAACAAACTTAGCTAGGGTCATTTCCCTAAGAGTTAAGATTTTCCAGAGCATTGAACACATGTAATAAAAAACAAAAGAAACAAAATTGAACAAAGGGAGGATAAAGATGAAGAATTTCCATACATGGAGGAATATAGGGTGGATGTTGGGACTGATCTTGCAAATCAGTAGGGTTATAAAACGCCACCTGCTGTGACATCTGACCATCGATTGTTTGCAGATTTCTGAAAGCAAAGGAAAACAATAAAGGGGGAAAATATAAAGAAGCAAAGAAGATTAAATTGTAAAAATAAACAAAATATCAAAAGGGTTGGTAAAATGAAGGGTGGAAAGGAAGGGAAATGGTTTGGGATTTCATAAATAAATAAATAATTGAGAGGATAATTAGATTAATTGCCTGAAGGTTTTGGTTTGTGGCTGCTGTTGTTGCTGTTGGGTTTGGTAGTGCCGTTGGAAGTGGTGCTGAGGGAAAGCCATGGATGAAGAACAACAACACCGAGAAATGGAAATGGAAATGGAAGAGGAAGAAGTGACGAGGTGGTCGATGCAGAAGTTTCTTTTAATTTCCACACTTGCCCCTCATGCCTTTTTTTTTTTCATTCATTCATAAAATAAAATCTTTGGACTAACTCCCAACTTTGAGAATCTGGCCCAATATAAAACCAACATGTCGTGACTTCTTAGACACGTTTAGGTAAATAATTTAATTAAGTATTTGTTTAATATATTTTATTAAATAAGAGCTTAACTTTCCTATAAAAGATAATTAAATAAGAGCTTAACCAAAAGTTAAGTTAAAAATAATTTATTTCGATAAACTTTTTATAAAGCTTAAGAGAATCTCTAAAGGTATGGGACAACTCATCAACTTTATTATTTATAATTTTTTATATGATTCTTAGTGTGACACATCAGTTTTTTTTATAACTTATTATTAAACTTAGGCAGTCAATTTTTTAAATGGTGAAATCTAATGAATCTTTTCTTTTTTGGTTATGTAACTGTCCCTTAAATGCAACTATCCCATATACGTAAGTATCACTTCAGTCTTCAGCTAGCTCTAATGGTACAACCCAGTTTGATACCATTGCTCATTTGTTAAAGCAACATGAGCAATTTCCATGGAAAAGTTAAAAAAATAAGCCAACAAAAATTCACAAAAAAAAAGCCATATGGTATGTTTGGTTTCACATCTTAAAAAAAAGTTAATAATTATAATTTTCACATATGTAATATATTATTTCTCATCGAGTTTTCAAAAATATATATAAGTCATTTTTATAAATTAAAATAAATTTTTTCAAACACCAACTTAATATAAATTATCAAACATAATCTTATAAGTTATAGTTTAGATAAATTCACTATTCAGGCTAAGTGACCTTTTTAAGTTTATGGCCTTTTTAATTAAAAAGACTTTTTAAAAAATTTAATTTTAACTTTTTAACAAAAAGTTCATGCCAAACCAAATTATACAATAGACACCCGACAAACTATCTGACCTATTTCCACTCCAAAGCTCGAGTTTCCAAAATGTGAACAAATTGATAAACTGGTTAACAACACATCTTACTACATCTTACTGTAGGGTGAGGGCCGCGTCTGAACTTATAGGTAGAGAGGTAGTGATGATGGAACATGATTAGCGATCATTAGTGTAAAGTGATTACCATAGAAGGAATTTAACCTCTACCTTCTGTGTCTTTTCATCAACATGCATGCGTGCCTTAAATCTTCATCTCATGCTCCAAGTTTTTTACATTCCCGACACTCCACAATATCCTTCCTAGCTAGGTAAGAGGGTTACTCATTGCATGTTTTTTTCTTCCATTATTATTTATTGCTAACAGTTCATGCTTTTCCTGTAAGTGCACATGCTTCTTCTCTTTTTTCTCTTGATGTCTCTCTGTCTGTATTTTGTTTATGACAATTTTAGCTGGTAGTAATTTCATCCCTTCCCTCCCAGCGTGCTTATTTTATAATCATTATTCGCAAACTATTTTTTTGAGATTACACAATTCGGGTGGCGGCACAGTCAAACAAAATCGTGGTCAATCCCACGGTAAATATAAAGCAACAACATTGTTGTTTCTCAAAATTCAAGGTGACACCACAATTTTTGCCCCGAAAATCGATTTTTTGTGGTATCCAAACACAGATTATAACAAGCCTAACAAGTAAAACGATAACCGAAACTAATAGTGTTTTCTACATTTGGCTTTGCTCTAGTTGGATTAGATCGAGAGGCCTTGTGTAGTTGTGTCCACTTTAAATGGAAATTAGTCACCATGCAAGTTGCAACACATTAACTGATATTATAAGGTAGGGTCATTCTTGAATCTAGAAGTACTGGCAAAGATCACAATATTGTTTTCTCTGCTCTAACATATTGTACATCGATATGCAGTTTATTGAATATATCTAATCATCCAAGAATATAACAGATCTAAAAATATCACAAGTCAGTCACAACATGTTGCAGAATGTTCATTAGCTGCATTTTGCAATTGATGAAGTTATAAAATACTTGTACATTTTTATTCAAGTGTCAACAATGGCACAAAGACTGTGTCAAACTGATACAAATTAAACTGCACCAGGAACAACCCAATGGAGTGTCATGTAGTCAGCAGATTTAAATGTAGATTATAATGCCTGAACAAAGCTACCCTTTTACGAGGCGACTTGCCATCTAAAAAATTATTTTCTCCCTCAATGAAATCGAGCTGTTTCAGACACGTCTGGAGAGGGTTTTCCAATCTTTGTTGCATCCATAAACAGTTGTGGCATGTTGCCGTAGAGTGCATCCTTCATAATTGCACAAAGAAGAGTCGTTAAGCTCGACATATTAAGAAAAATGAAGTACTCATCATGATGAGAAATTATTGTATAGTCTGAGACCACCATGCATCCATAGTCTCGACAAATTTTCACGTGATATATAGTTGAGTTTTAAAATTTATGATAAAGAGTTTAAAAAAAAAACACTCAGCTGTGTCATATCAAGATTGGTCTTAGATTACATAATAATTTTTCCATCATGACAACTATGTAAGATGATATTGAAGGGTTGAAGTATTGAACACAAACCTTAATAGAGGGATGAAAAGTGGATGAGGTATCCGAAGTTGCTATGTTTGTCACGTAGGGAACACCAATAGACTGATTTGAGATGCTGCATTGCTTTGGAAAACTAAAGGCATGCCGCACCAAGCTTTCATCATTTGAAGATGAGGCAATTGCACGGGTAGAATTCTGAAATCCATTACTCCCATCAAGATTCGATCCAGTCTGAGGCATTATCATCGGTCTTAGTCCTCCTGGTAAAGACATTGGATGCAAGCTCAAACCATTTCTCATCATTAACATCTGCAGAATCAATCACAAGTACTAAAACTGACAATTAGTCAATGAAAGAGTAATGGAACCAAATAACCTAAATGTGGCAAGACAACTTCCAAGCCTTTTCTTTTCTTTTTTTTGCCCTCAATTAACTTAAGTGAATCAGTTAATATTGTAGCTGCTTGAGCATGTGTTATAGGTTCAACATGTCCTACCAAGTCTATAATGTGTTAGCGATGTAATATAAGAACCATTCACGTATCTTTGCCTGACAACTTCAACCTTTAGGATGGTTGATTCATAACATAGTATCAAAACTTCTATTACCTAGTGGCCTAGAGTTTGATCATTGCTTGTATATATTCTTCTAATAAAAAGTTGAATTTCAGTACAAGGTAAATAGACCTATGAATCATTCGTACTTCAAATGCAATGGCTCTTGTTAAAACTGTAATCTAAAAATCATATACGTATCTTCACCTAACAGCTTAAGTTTTTGGAAAAATTGGTTCGTCACAAAATATACCAAAAAGAATTGAAACAACTTTAGAAGGACCACAGTGGGCATTTAGTCTTTTGTTTCATGACGGCACATGCCATAGTTAAGGACAATCAATGTGCAGCACACAAATATTCAAGAGTTTAACTGACCCTCGCAAGTTATGTAGCACTGATGTAAAGTTTATTGGTGACTAACAAAAGAAACCCTCCTCCATGCCAAATCGAAGTTGAACATGCGAACAAACAGTCATAATATTTGTTGTGTATTGATTCTGTAACTCAGCCTAGCAGCATGATATGTAGATTGCACTGCCCGAAACAGGTTTTGAAGTTCTCAACTGTTCATCTCATTGGAAAATCTCAACGAAAAATTCATCCTTTCGTAGATAATAAAAAAGTATGAGAAGTGTTAGCAACACACTCTAACATAAATCATTGTATGGTTTAGGATCACCACGTGTCTATAATCTCAACCATAAAATAATTTCTCCTCTCTAATACACTTTGCAATTGGTTAAAATTTATTAGAAACTATAAAACTATTAGTGAGTCTTGTTAAATAAGAATTGAGAGGTTATTCAAAAGAATGTGTTAGAGAATGTATTGTTAGCTCAAAAAGTATTCAAGAAAAGGAAAATCCTATTTTGAAATAAGTAACTAAATGCAGAGGACAAAAGAATACGTATGAGTCAAGTAGGGAACAGAAGACATATCCAAGGAGGTGATTAATATAATATCACAAGCCGAATGAAAGAAAACTCACTTGCACTTGAAGCTGGAGCTGCTTTAAATATTCTATGGCCTCATCTAGCATTGAAGCTTTGTCTGTCTTTTGAAAACAAACACAAAGAAATCATCAAGAAAAAAATAATTTTACAGAAAAGAGAATAGTAGTATTTTGTAAGATTAATCAACTTAATGAAGAGGCAAATGATTATAAATATATGTAGAGATATAGTACCTTGTTGGAATTTGGAATTAAATTCTGTAAGGCTTTCATTTTCTCGTTAATCCTACTCCTCCTTCTCTGCACACATCAAAATCATCAATCAGAACTAAGAAGAACTAAGACGAATGGAAAGATTTCTTATAAAATTGAAAGATAAAAACAGAACCTTTTCAGACAAATTATGGAACTCTGCAGCTCTACTCCTCTTTGACGAAGAACGTGGTGGTGGGACAGGTTTCGATGCCTTCACACTCTTCTATCAAAAAAAAAAAAAAGAAACTTCCACTCACTAACAGAAAAAAGGCCGTCCAAAATGCAATTTTTGAATTTCCAAAAGATCTACCCAACTCTGTGTTCTAAGTTTCCTTAAAGCTTTGAAGCCAAAATCATATAAACTATTAGCAAGGTTTTAAAAAATAGTCTACTACTACAATTTTCTCCATAATATCAAGATTTTTTAAGTCTTCATGACCGCAATTGTAACTACATCGGCCATATTTTCCTACAATATTAAGGATCGCGACAAAAATGTGACCGTGTGACCGCAGTTTAAAACCTTGACTATTAGCAATAGAGAATTTCGATGTTGAGCAAGTTTCAATTTTGATATTTAAATTGAAGAGTGGGGTCTAAAGGGTGTGTGTAAGTGATGACACTTTTTTTGTGGAGAAGCAAAAAAGAATTGGAAGGACTAAGGAGTGGTACCTCAACAGGAGAAGAAGTGAAATCAGGGGTGTGATTGTTGTTGTGTTGTTTGAAGGTGGTGGCATCAGAGGCAGGGATGTAATGATGGGGATCAGAGAAATTGAAATTTGAGGGAGAGGAAGGAACAGGGTTGTTATTGTTGATGTTGATGGTGGTGTTGTGTGGGGTGAAATCAGAAGGTGAATGATTGGGGTCCATTCCCAGTGGAGGAGAATTGTGGAGGAGTTGGTTGAACAAGGTTGAGAATTCTTCTGAATCAGGAGGAGGCAAGGCTCTCCCTATATCACCAGCCATTGAACTTGAAAGACCAAAGCCAAAACTGAAAGGAAAAAAGAGAGAGAATGAGAATGTTGATGTTGGTGTTGGTGTTGGTGTTGTTGTGCTCTGTTATGCTATGCTCTGCGCAGCAGCTTGCAAATGGTAGCAAATAGGACAAGAGGATTTTGTGTAAAGCGGGATTAACGTTTTAAATTGGCTTTATTACACTGTTTTGTTTGTACGAGGTCGTTTATTGTTGTCATTACAATTGATTACTCCCCCGCATCTATTTCTTATCTTACTTCCCTTGCTGCATATTTTGTTTACATGTGTTTCGCTTTAAATTTAATTAGAACTCTTAGTAATTTAGAAGGATTCAGCTTTTTCGAACTGAGTAACTCAGTATACATAATGATATACTCACTATAAACCATCAAAAAATTATTGATTTGAGTTATATTAATAATATAGTAATAAAAAATATACTTATAATAATATTAAAAAAATTACTCACCATAATATATTGTAAATTATTTAGTTATTATTAATAAGAAAATTAACATTAATTTTTTTACAGCTGTGATTATATATTCTATCTTTCTTTAGAGAAATCAAGTCTATTTTTGTAAAAAGAAGGAAAAATTAACTTTATTTAATGCATATTACGTAACATAGTGAGATCAAACTCACTATAAATTTCTGAAACAACAAGTGGTTGGTTTTTTGTTGATTTCAACATAATTTTATTCTCAGCTTCGATTCCTATTGCTAATTCAAACACATTTTTATGTTATCATTCATTTATAGTAGATTGTTATGTATGACAAGTTGATTGACTTTTATAATTATTTTTAAAAAAATTATATTTGATATATTTCTAATTTATTGGTAACGTATGGAAAAATTAAACTTTGTTACTTTTCTTTTAATTAAAACTAAATAAAAGTTGTTTATATATGTGTTGGTGGTTATAAAAGGGTAGATCAATGTACTGCTAAGTGCTAAACAATTTTAATTATGTTAACATGAGAGCACAAAGTCAAACTTTTAACGAATGGTAAAATTCTTGGCTCGGTGATTTCTACATAAAAAAAGAGTCATTCAGATATCTTATCGCGATACATATTTTTCATTTAAATCATGTTATTGAAATTAATTTAAACACATTTCAATCATATTTAAATATTTAAAACTATTTTCTTAATTAAAACTAATTTTATCGACTTGTAAATTAAAGAGACACTTAAACCAAAAATCATAAAGTTTTTTTTGGTTTACACAAAAAATCATATTTTGTTCATATTTAAATGAATCTATTGTATACCCTAGGATCTCACACACACACAAAACTGTATACATGTTGATGCGTACATAAATAATTCGTACTCAAAAGGCGCAGATTTATTTTTAACGATTTTCTTTTTGTCTCAATACGAAGATGGGTATCAATGATTGAATTCGTGATAAAATAAATTAGAACTTAAATATTTTGAAAAAGAAAAATATCATTGGTAGTCTGCTAAGTTATTTTCTTCTAGAAAAACTAATTATTTATATTAAAGTGTCAGAAACAGTTTATTGTTATTGTTATTTTATCTTGCCATGTTGAATTTTTTATTGGTTGTTTAATTAGTTTGACCATGGGTTTTCAATGCTTAACGCCTTAACCTGCGAGACAGTTCAGAAATTGAAGTGAAGTAATAAATAAAAAAATATACCGAAAAATAAATTTAAAAGAGCGAAACGATGAAAAATGAAAAGAAAAGAAGAAGAAAAAAAAGCTAAAGTCAAAAGACGTCATAGTAATCTTCACCGTCTTATCCAACCAAACGAGACCAATTTATTATAGAGCCAAAATGTGCAATTCCCGAGGCTACTTTTGGTTGCGTGTTCTGCTCACAATTTTTCCCAATACAAAACACCTACTGCTACCTTCTTTTCCCCCCTCTATTGCTTGTAAAATTTTCAAAAAAAAAAAAATCAAGCTTAGGAATTTTGGATTTAATCTTTGGTTATTTTTAGAAATGAAAAATGCTTTAGGATATTAATTAAGAAATTAAAAAAATTACTAAGATGTATAAAATTGTGATATTATGACTAATTTTACATTCTTCAATAATTTTTCATAATAAATATTATTTTTAGTTTTTTAAATCAATGTCTTAAGGATATTTGTTAGTAAAATTCTTTAGATATTTAATAGCAATTAATAATAAAACAAAATAAAATTTAATTGATGTATTTCATTTGATAAATGTTTGTGGAAAGAGAATCCTTTAAATTGAATATTAGTCTCATAGTCAACTCAAATTATCGAAATTTATAAAAATGTATTGGGATTGGAAAGTTAAATGTCCTAATGTTGAAAAAAAAAAAAAATAAATGATGCTATCATGCCATGATTTGAATTTTTATAATTGAATAAAAGTATTGTTCATCTCACATTATTTTTATTTTTTTATAATATCTCATGTTTTAAATTAGAGAGAGAATATATTTGGATGAAATAAAGGAAATAATGGGCTGGAATGCCAATGAGTTTACTATGGGCCCTTTGCCATTCCCTTTATGGTGACTGGTGAGTATTTGATTAACTCCTCCCAACTCCAAGCTTCTTGTCTCCGAGACTCCCAAAAAAATTGTACCCATATCATATACTAATATTGTATTTTAATATAAATATTTATGTATAAATAAATAATACTACTACTTGTAAGATACTTTAAGTGGTAGAGTAATTCTTTTGAAAAACTTTATTAAAAAACAGATTTCGATAAATAAAAAATTACTTAATTTACATAGTACATGTCTAATTCTTCCCCCAAAGTTGTTACAGTATGTTTGGTTCTATTGAAAGTATGAGGGATGAAATTGAGTAACAATGAAATACAATAAAAGTGAAACTAGGGTGTTTCTTATTGATGAAAAAGGGATGAAAGTGGTACAATGAATATGGGTTCCATGCTCGAGAACTTTCATCTCAAATTGAGATCAAATGCATTGAAAGAGAAGAATCAGAATATCACGGTACCACTTTTTTTGCTTTGGCAAAACCGTCCCTCAATTTTTTTATTTGTATCGTGGGACTCATGTTCACTATTGACCTGTGACCTTATTTTGAAAGCCAAACCTTATGTTGCTCGTCCTTCTCCTCAAAACACCTTCCAAAGAGGTAACCCAATCTACCAACTAATTTCGAGTTTGGTTCTTGGTTTTCTAATATGAATTTCATTGCCATTTTCCAATAAGTGTGTTCTGTACTATTACTTGAATATGGTGGGACTGAAGGATGGATATTAGGTTTTTTTGTAGCATTTTTTACGATGATGATTACTCAATTCGTGGTGGATTTCGTTTCAGCACAGGTAAGATTTATTTTGTCAAAAATAACAGACTATGCTAAAAAGTATAACCAATTATGCATACCAAAGTTGATTATTCATATAAGCATAACCGTTTATGCTAGACATAATCATATATACTTTCTAGCATAATTGGTTACGGTTGTCTTTTAGAAAATAAAATACTTGATGTTGTCAAAAAAATAAAACACTCATCTTTTTTTATGTTGGGGTAAAATGGAAATTTTGTAAAATATTTAAATTTTTCTCTCTTTTTTTACATATTTAATCATTTTAATTCAAATATTTCATTATATTTATCCTTTCTTTCATCTTTATCAAATAACTTTATTTTTACATTCTCTTTCATTCATTTGCATCCCTCACACTTTCATATCTTTTCATCTCTCAATACCAAACATAGCCTTAATCAATAACATAAAAACTACCAATTGATGCATGAATAGTTGTCTTTTTTCTTTTAAAAAAATATGAATTAAAAATTAGAAAAATATAAAGTTTGTTTACAAAATTATGTATTTATTTTGTTTTGACGAACTTAATTTAGTACGAATTAACAACTCTTTTTTATTTAAAATGAGCTTTTTAGTTGTGCATATATATATATATATATATATATATATATATATATATAACCTTCGCTAGAAAAACTACTCTTACTATATTACATATATTTTCACCTCGAATAAAGTTGCATGTAATAAAAAATATTTGCAATCCTAAATGAAATAAAATTACCATATTTTTTAAATCAGCAAAATTACAAGAAAATGACCGGTACACATTCAAAAAAATAATTAGTCATCTCTTAAAAAAAAATAGACATCTTTTGTATTGTAATTAGTTACATAGGTATTGATATATTCATTAATAATTTAAAAATAAATAATTGGGTTAGCATTCCTTTTTCTACCAAGAAAAACTTACATGAATTGTCACAAATATAGATAGGTATATGAGTTTGGGTTTGCATTTGATCCATTTAACATATGGATCAAACGAGATAGAACCAACTAAAATGTGATCAATTTAATTCACATTTACATGAGTTTGGGTTTTGAGTTAAAAAGCCAAGCCTTCAACTAAATGATTTTTTAATACTAGTTATTATTTTATATTTTATACTATTATTTACGTAAAGTTACTTGTTGTGGTTAGGATTGTCATACCCTAATTTTGTCCAAATACAAAGAAAAAAAAAGAAAATGAAAAATAAAAAAGAGTAGTGAAAAAAAAAACGGAAGAAGAAGATAAAAAGAAAAAAGCAAAAATAAACACATGCCTATTAGGTTTAAAAAGGCAACAAATAAAAGCAAAAAGAGGCAACAGAAAAGAAGGGGAATTAATTGGCTGAAGGGAGAAGGCTAAGATCTCAGATAGCATGAATTCACCATTCCAGAGGCGACATTTGGCACCGATGTGGGGTCTCGGAGGTGACCTCTCTTCCTTCTCTCTCTTTCTCCGTTTCATCTCTCCTTTCTCTCCTCCGTTTTGTTTTTTTTTCTTCTCCCCTTCTCCATTTTTGTTTGTTGCTTTCTCATTCTGTTTATGTGTTTATGTAGTTCCTTCTTCCTTCCTTAGTTTGATTTTTTGTTGTTGATTGATGTGGTTTTTGTTTTTTTGCTATTTTTTTGTCATCTTCTTCCCTATGATTCTCGTTTTTTAGTTGTCTTTGTGCCACCACCATGCCGACCTCACCGCGGTGGCCACCGCGCCACCAGGCCCATGCCGGTGGTGCTAGCGGGGCCTTGCTATCCTTCGTGGTGGTTCCTTGCGTTTTTTTCGTGCAGTTATGTGGCTGCTGTGCCCAGCACCAAAAACGCAGGTTGGGCAGGGTCGCCCTGACCTAGTTCCAAAACTAAAAATAAAAAAAAAAAAATAATGTCATTTACATCTCCATTTTTCCAACTGCACCATCTTATCTGTTAGGCCTAGCCCATTTTGAAACCAAAAACATAACACTATTTATACCTCCATTTTCATAATTGTGCCATCTTATTTGCTGGGCTTTGCCCATTTTGAAACTAAAAACGTAATGCTATTTGCACCCGATTTTCATAACCGTACCATCTTATCTGCTGGGTCTGACCCATTTTGAAACCAAAAATCATAACGTTATTTACACCTTCATTTTCATAACTGCACCATCTTATCTGCTGGGCCTGGCCATTTTGAAACTAAAAACGTAATGCTATTTGGACCTCCATTTTCATAACTGCACCATCTTATCTGCTGGGCCTAGCCCATTTTGAAACCAAAAACATAATTCTATTTACGCCTCCATTTTGATAACTGCACCATGTTATCTACTTAGCCTGGCCCATTTTGAAACCAAAAACATAATGTTATTTACACCTCCAATTTCATAATGGTGCACCCCTTAGCTGTTGGGCCAGACCCACTTTGAAACAAAAAAAAATATGTTATTTGTCACTCCATTTTTATATCTACACCTCCTCACCATTAGGGTCAGGCTCATTCTGAAATTAAAAAATCACTGTTGATTGCACTCCCTTTCTTCCTGTATGCACCCCTAATTACTAAGTGTACTCCCCACTTATATTCTATTCTTTTCAATTTCCATTTGATTTATTTGATTATGTAATATTATGTCAATTATTCATTTATTTTTGCATTGGTATCTTTAGTACGCGCTTATGTTTCATGCACTCCATGTTAGGTCTCCGACTTGCTTGGTGGTGTTTCAATAACACGTGGATAGATTTTGTGAATATCATGCTGGGTCCCCGACTTGCTTGATTTCATAGAGTTTACCGCAAATCCAAAATATTTTCTAAAAAAAACTATAAAAAAACTCAAATAAAGGATAACTCAATTCTCCTTTTTCTCAAAAATTTACATATTACTCAAGATTGTTCAAGGTCCAATGCCTTAAGCGATTTTCTCCACTTTTTCTTAAAATTCAATGTCGTTTCAAGGTCAAAAGCCTTAACGACTCTTTTTCACGCAATTAAAACAAATCTTTCAAAAAAAGATAAAATCAACTCAACACAGAAGCTATTTTTCAAAAAGAACTACGTAAGTCTGATTTCCTCATTGTATTTGGGGATACGTAGGAGCTAGGACAAACCCCTTGTCGACCTAAAAAATTAAAAATATATAAAATCTTATATTTTCTAAAAATAAAAATTTGATTCTCTTTTCTAAATAAACAAAAATAAAACAAGCATAAGTCATGCTCTTAATGGAAGATAAATAATTAAAAAGTCACTTTATTTTTAGCACACTCAATTAAATGTTGTTGTCTTCATGACGGATGCGTGGGGTTTAACACCTTTCCCGTGCGTAAATGACTCTCGAACTCTTTTTCTCTCAAATCGTAGACCATGCTTTATCTTTTGGTTTTTCCGATGTTTTCCTTAAATAAACGTTGGTGGCGACTCCCCTCAAGCTTTCCTTTTTAGGAAGACTCTTTATCTTCTTTTTTCATCGTCGTCTCATCATGGTCAGACACGTTGCGACAAGAATCATTAAAAATTTAAATAACTAATACTTGTTGTTTGGTATATATTGATCTCTTTCTTAACATATCTATATTTATAAATTTTTATATAAAAATAGAGATATTTAAAAAAAAACTATATTTTATATTGATGCTTAAGTGATGCAACTAAATTTTTCTTTTTAAATTTACTGTTTCATTAATTTATGTATATTTTCTTATGTTTTTCATTAATCTTATGTACATATTTTGTATTTTTAATTTTAAAAAAATTATTTTTAATCATTTTTTATTTATTTTATTTTTTATTTTTATATTTCTATTATTGGACCCATGGACCAATCCCATTAGCATGAGGACTAAGTGGGTTGGATGCAGACCAAACAAAATCATGGTCCATTCAATATGTAGGTCAACTCGATCGGATTCATTAATGACTACGCTAAATGGATCAGACTAAACCTTATATCTACCTATAGTCATAAATAAGCCACTTCAAGTGAAGTCCATATTACTAAACAAGTCTTTCTAATTTCATTCTAGTAGTCAATTGAACTCTTTGATAATATGAGAGAAACTCTTTCTTTTTGTGCACCTTCGATTTTTCTCTTAACATCTTTTTTTGATAATTTTGTAATACCTAAAATACCTAATCCTTAAGTGAACCCATCTTTCTCATTTATGCACATCATTCTCATTCTACACCCTTCTATGAAGAAGCAAATCTCACCATGCATTCCCCACCTCTAAGGATCCTTAGTGTACCTTCCCCTCTTTGGCACCCCGATGTATTTCTCTTTGTCGCTCACCTCCTTTGTCCAATGTGTTAGTCGATAAGTTTCATGTACTTTTTTTTGTTATTCTCAAATTCACTAGAAACTAGTTGTGAAATGCAAAATCACACATTAAATCTTAATATGAAAATGTTAGTTATGCATTAATTTTACCTTGTGATTAAAATCTAGTAAAATCTTGTATAATCATATCATTAGAATTATGTAAATATGTGTATTTAGGTATATATGTAAACAATGTCTATGTATCTAAAGGAAATAAAAGATCTAATAATTATATGGTGAAGAATGTTGTTGAGATCTTACATCAATTGAAAAAAATTATCAATATAATTCCTATGGTACTTGGATAATTCTCACCTAATAGGTTGTTTTGTTGGCTTGTGTCATAAAGGCACTCAAACTTGAGATATATGGATTACTAAAGCCAGTAAGCCACTCCTCAAGCGTGAGAGCATTTCTCTTGAATTGAATCTAACTTAAAATTTCTGGCAATCTACAATTATTGTTGTTTTTACTTCTTTTTTCATTTTTTGAATGGCAAAAACCTTGTATCCTTACTGTGAATTGGACCCGTGAACAACTTTGGCAGAGTGGTCGTTAAGTAAGAACAAGATTATATAGAAGCCACTAAAACCTTGTATTTCAACTTTCGTACCCATGTAAATACTAAAAAAAACGCTCCAGTGGGATGGCCTGACGGATCAAACTATCATTGGCATAATTCACAAAAATAAGTTTATCAATCTATTCACAACAACGATACATTTTGGCATAACATAGACCCACCCAGCAAAAAAATTATTTCTGCATAGGTGTTGCCAAACTTAGCAGGCGCACGCAACGACCAATGCTTTGGATAAATGAAATAATAACTGCTGCAAAATTATAAATCGTTGGTCCAAACATCTAAACTAAAATATGCCCAAAATTATGACATCTTTACTGAAGCTCAAAGATACTCCTATGTTTGAATTTAAATAAATCACATTTAGGGAGAAACGGATCTCAGGAACCATCTCTGAAACCTTTGAATTAGACTTGAAGTTAAAGCATATAGAGCACATCACAAACCAAGTATGAACTTCCAAATGTCAGTATATTAAATTGCACATTTCAAAGCACAACAGATATAAACTACACAGTTTCCATATACACACAAGCTAACAACAGACTCTTTACATTTACAATATACTCCATGGATAAATTTTTTGTCAGACCCACTAAAAAGAGTCATGATTTTTAAGTGGGACCAATATTAAATTCACTGAAGGTGTTGCTAGCATTGCTCACACACATAATAATGTCATGCGCACAGCAAAAAAACAGGAATCGATAGATAAATGATCATTGATGCATTGATATCTAGTTTTCAGAACTTATTCATAGTACATGCACTGCATAAAAAAAAACATAGTAAATGCACATCTCTACAAATCAAGTGGAATTTAAACCAATTCAAATGCCTTTCAGTGCCAACTTTAAACTTTTAGCAACAAAAAAAAAAAAGGAATGCAATGGCTTTAAAAAACAGAATATTTATACCTCACATGTGGCAATAAAATGAAACCAGTTACATAATATACATGTAAAAATGCAGTAAGCAAGTGGAATCCTCCCCCCAAAATACCAATACACAAACATAGGTTGATACAACTAGTCCAAACCCATGCCCAAAGGCATAAGCATCATTGTTATTAACAACAACTACACAAATCCAAATGTCATAAACCACCATCCATATATATGGCACAGTACCAGATTGCAGAATATATAGTGGACCTTGTTTGGATAAGCTTATCTACAAGCACTAATAGGAGAAGAAAATTAAAAAGAAAAAGCTTCTCCGTAAGCTAATGAGTAGAAGCTTTCTCATTACTTCTCCAAAAGCTAATTTTTAACCTAAGCATAAACTAGTTTTAGTTTATGGAGAAGCTTATTTCATTTTTCCTTTTATTTTCTTCTCTCATAAGTATTTATGGAGAGATTTATCCAAAGTCCAAACAAAATGAAGAACATAAAATTAGTCAGCTTAACCTCAAAAGTACAAAGAAGGTTAAGTCAATTCATAAACTATCATTATGTTGTAACACTTACAATTTGGAATTCATCTGATTCGCCTCTTGAACAAGATTGGAAAATGAAAGTAGCACAAACAGTAACGAATAGGTCTTGCTACTATAGTGCAGAGAGGAAATTCTGATGGTCCCACGAATGCAAATAAAATTTAAACATGAACAGGTCGTTCAAGGGAACAATGAAAGCATGAAGTACGGTGAAGTTGCTCATAGAATACTAGAGTAAATTGCATATTCCAATTACCAATACCAATATTTAACTCTAACTCTATCCCTCTGGAGCCAATTGCCCTGCAGTAGGCACAGGAGAAAATCTGCATTCCCAAAACAAAGAAGATCTGCTGAATATTTCCTCAAGTAGGGCTCAAGAGAGTAACATACAAAGATCTATAGTAACTACCTTAACATGCGAAGTGATCATTCCATGACATTTGCCTCAACCCCATCCGACAGTATGTTTCTTCATTTGAGTAGAATAATAGCTACTCATTATCATAAATTTTTCTCCCCTTTAGCTGGGTCAATAATCCATTCTGAATACAATTGTTTCAGGTGATAAATATTCCTCAGAGCAGTATTAGAATTCACATTATCTCTTAAAGCCAATCAATTCATGCAATATCATTCAATTCTATGAAATCCTCCTCTTGAATGGAAAGCATAAGTTGCTGAGATGTCATAGCTTCTACGAACAATGCACTGCCACTGGGAAGTCCAGAAAGCCTTTCCTGAACCTGATTACCGCAATAGCAAACAAAACAATTTAATGCTTAAGCAACACGTTCTTTTCTCCACTATAAAATGAAAAAACTGAAAAAGGTGCAAGGGCAAAAGAATATGCTAAAACTGAATGAATGAATAAATAAATAGGTTTTAAGCAATGCTGGAATAACAATGTTAACTATTCAATTGACAGATATAGAGCTTTCTGCTAACCAGTAAATGTGTTTTCCTCCTTCAGAAAAGTAGAATATGACTATAAACATATATAAAACGAAACACATGTACGTGTTTCCAGTTTCCAAGAGCATAGATAGGCAGTCAAAATTTTAGTGAATTACTATGACAGAAGAATTAAAGGCTTAAGATGTTACATCCAACAGAAAAAGTTATATCACTAGTAAAATATGCATGCAAATCAATCTAAAAAACACCATCACATGAATGAGTTCAAAACTTTCCAAATTTAAAAGAAAAAAGTAGTTTTAACAAACATTTTGACTGACTCCCTGTATTGATAACCCTAATTCTGAATAAAATTTTCAGGCTATTGCTGATGTAGAAGTTTGCAATTGACAACTGCAAAACAAAACAAAAATCAAATGGATGCAATGGAACTATCTGGCTTCACACACAAAACTATCAACCCACAAAGCCTTCCCAGCAGTATCTCAAAGTGTCAAACATAGATGCAGCACGATAAATGAAATACAAACAAGCAGCAACAACGGTTTCTCACTGAGGTAGTATTTAACACAGAGACAAAATCATAGAACACATAATAATACGAAAAGGAATGGTTCAATTCTATTCTCCACAGTTCCACCTCTTTTATAAAAGACAAAACGTTCCACATACAATATGCCAAACATAAAAATAAAGGATAAAACATAAATGCAGTCTCTTAGGTACTTTAGGTGTTGTTCTCTTACCAGAATTAGAGTTTCAACTTGCTAATCCGTTTGATAGAAGTTTGCATTAGTAAAGGTCACCAATTGAGGTAAAACTCCAATTTTGATTGAAGAACAATACCAACAACACCTAAGAAACCACATCTAAGTTTTGCCTTGAAATAAAACCATATGATATGTTCCTGTGTCTCATTCTAACATGTATCATGTATGATAAGCATCCTAAGTCATGCAACTTGCAGAAAAGAAAAGACAAACAGATCAAATCAGAGTTAAATTTCTTACCGGCTGACTTCCCTGAGCAACTGAAACATGTGCAGTTGGATCACAATGCTCACCACCACACCTAATTGGATTCTCAGCAATCTCATTCTCTCTATTAACAAAGCCATCGTCGCACACCTTAGCTTCAACGACATCACTTCCGGCACATCCATCAAACTGAACACCAACGTGACGCACCGCCACCCCAACGCTCTCCTCAGCACAACAACTCAGACCAATCTCCGACGGACTATTCTTATGATGAGGCTTATTCACCACACGGCAAAGCACGAATGAAGCCTGCGCAGAAAAATAGTCACATTAGTTACACATTAATTAATTAACAGCAGGTTTGAAATATCAATTAACTTGATTTTAGGCAAAATGTTTACATATTTAGTTGGAGATTGAGGAATTAATTACAGTTTCAAAATCTATTTCCGAGTTTGAACAATTTAAGTAACTTTTGCGTACTTACTTAACATCCAAACATTAATCTAGTCACATTTCGACCAAATTTCAGCAAACGCTCATCCAAAAACACACTAATTATTACACGAATTCGTGTTATTTGAATCAATCGGTGAATCCGTACCAGAACGCGGTCAACTAATGCGTATTCGTACAAAATCCAATCGGTTCTGGCAGCGTTTTTCAGGGAATTGCCGACGTAGAAAACGAAACGCGTCATCGTGGCCAAAACGACGTCGTCGCGGGTGTCGCAAATATCCCGAACCCTTCCCTTTCGGAGCCAAAACCCGCCTTTCACCTTTCTTTTTCTGCTTCTGTGTTTCGTCTCTTTAGCGTAACAGAACCAATGCTTCTTCCTCCCTTTGTAACCATACGAAAAGCACGCAGCGTCCGGTAATTCGAAGGGGTCGTGATCGTAGACGTCAAGTTCTCTGATCAAATCAGAACCGTAGAAACCGTCCTCCCGGTTCTCGTTCTTCTTGGTTAAGTAATAACCGACGAGAACCTCTTCGGAAGGGTAGAACCGGTAACCGGGAGGAAGTGCAGCATGCGCGTGGTCTTCCATTAATCATAAGAGTGAGAAACTGAGAATGAGACAGTGTTAGGGTTTTTGGAGGATTTTAAGAGAATGGGAGAAAGAGCGAAAAGAATGAGAGTGGGTGTGGTTTTGTAGTGAGAAAAATGAGAAATGAAATGAGAGAATCGTGTTTTGCAAGCTTTGTCACTCTCCCGCCGGTTACTATGAGTGTGGGACATGGCGCGTTTTAATTGGCTGTGACGACGCCATTGTGTTGGCCACGATGGAGAGCCGGGTGATGGAATCATTGGGCGATGAGTGGCGGAAACCATCGTGCGGAATGTCGCTGCAGAGCACGTGGTCAAAGCCTTCTCGGATTTTTTCCCTAGGCTAAATTGTATGATGCATTTTTTCCTTAGGCTAAATTGTATGATGCAGGGACGAATTTTGTTTCTCAAAAGCAGGGTGGTTTAAGTGTGATTTCGATCAAATTTATTATTAAACTAAATTGAATTTGATTGCTCTGATTTGATTTGATTTGATTTGATTTTAATAATTTTTTTAAAATTTAACTCAATTTATTTATAAAAAGTTAATGGATTATCTATTTGAATTTAATTTTTTTCTTATATCTATTATTTATATCATCATTCATCTAAATATCTAATATAATTAATACAATATTATCAAATATTTTAAAGTAGTAAAATTGATTTATTTAATATTATTAACATAATATTCTAAAATATACTAATACAAATTAAAACAAAATATTCTTCAACGAGATTTATTATAATAATCTGGATCACAACTATTTTTTACAAATTAATTTCTTACAATAAATTTTATTGTCCAATCAGATGCTACAACCAGATTTGTTGAAATAAATTAACAAAATATGATTCATTAATATTATAAACATGACAGAAAAAATAAATATGAAAAAAAAGGTGAAACAAGAAATAATGTACCTGAAAGTAATATTTTAAGAAGTTCCAACATTAATAGTCCTAACACTTGCCGTTCCAATACTTGAAGTCTCAATATTAAAACAACTCTAAAAATTAAAACACAACCCTGCTAGCACAAAAGTTAATTGATATTTTATACAAATAAAAAATGAAATTAGAGAATTCAATCTTTTTCGCTTCATTTATTTCAACTTGCAAGTCATTAATATTTTGCTTAGCAAATCTAAGCCAATTTTGGGCACAAATGAGAGCTTCAACAGTAATGAGACTCAAAGAACTACGAAATAAATCTAGAATTCTACCTCATCTATTAAATGCAGACATCTCAAGTTAACTCGTTAACTCTTACGAGTTTACTAGTTCACTTACCCTTTGTGAGTTGACTAGTGTGTAAACTCTTTTTAATAGACTCTAGGTAGTCTCGATAAACTCTAAGTAAACTCGATAGACTCTCAAGTTTACCATTGAGTCAACAAGTCAACAAGTTAAAAAAATTAGACCAAAATATAAGTCATTTTTGGTTGTTTTCTATCTGTTTAGTGTTCAACATATCTCAATTTGGTGTGTTGTTCCCAAATCGAAAAAATTTCACCTCTAATAACATCAAATCCTTGTTTTCTATTAACATCAAACTCTTGTTCTCTAATAACATCAAACCCTGATGGGAATGCTCTACCACTACTATAACATATGTAAGTTATTATCTAGTTGTGATGCATTACTAGACTTGATTATTTAAGTATTATGAAATTTATGATTTACTATTTTGCTTTATTATATCATTGAAATGTTTAATTGGTATGTTATTTATATGTATTGTGTTATTATTTTTATATGAAGTGGACTCTTACGAGTCTACAAGTTGAGTACACGAGTCGAGTCTATGAAACTGTCACAAGTCTACGTAAACTCTCGAGTTTAATAACCTTAGATACAGTAGACACAAGAATGACCAATATATCTTTGGCCATACAGGAAATAATATAATATTAGTTTGCTTTCAATTTCCACCAATTCAAAATGTCAAACTCAGGGTGGTCATCTTCAATATCATCCTCCAAATAACTATCTAACTCATTTTTTTACACCTCACCATGTTTTTTCTCCATTTTCATTCTAAATTCATCATCCTGATCATCGTCCTTATCACCTTGGTCATCATTACGTTGTGAAGCCATGTTTAAAGCCAATGTACTAGAATTGCTAAATTTCTACTAAAATGAGAAATGGGATACTCTAGTACATATCGTTGAATCAATTTGTGAATGAAGTCTTTCAATTTTTTTAATTATGTTCATGCTCTTCTCAACACCATACATACGATTAAAACAAAAATGAATGTAGTCACATTTATAACAAGGATCAAGAAAAACAACAACAAGCAAAAGGTAGTTAATTCCACCACTTTCCAATATTTGTTAAACTTTAACTGCATATTTGTTGTCATCCTTTGTATCACTGATTCGTCACTATGCCTCCACTTAATTAGTGATTTTTGAATACTAACCAGCTTCTTAAAAAAATTGTTAACAATAACATGCAATGATCCAAAAAAAAAGAGTTGCATCATAAAAAATCTTCAAAAAAACTAGCAAAAACACGAGCACGTTGTTAATCAATCTCTTTTGGACATCCTTTCCTTTCACTAGATATGAGATTTAACACATATGTAGCCTCAACATACTCATAGCGATAAAATTTATGTTCATATTTTTCAGCAACATTTAACATCAAATAAGTAGAGTTCCACCTAGTTGGTATATCAAGTACTAACATGACCTTAGTGAATACATTCACTTCTTCAGCATACTTCTTAAAACTTGCAAATCTACTTGGAGAAGACTTCAGTTTTATCTTAAAAGTTTATATGAGAAATTAAAAATATTATTTTCTTTTATGTTTTGTTTTCACCATTTTCTATACAAATTTTTAAAATTAAAAAACAGAATTAAAATAAGGCTACACTTTCATAATTAGAAATAAAAATATTTTGTCAAACTAATTTACCCTCTGATATTTTTCATTTTTATTTTTTAAGTTTTTAGTGTCAGCATTTTCATGGGATTATATATTATGAGAGATAAATAATTAGATAAAATTTTTCCTTATGATACTTTTGTCATCCAAGCTTTAGGTAAATGCATGATATATGTTTCGACTAAAAATAAAGGACTATTTTTTTTTAATAGATGCATGATCGGTTTAGTTCGATTTTCATAATTTTTTTTTGAAACCCAACCCAACCCAACCCATTCATGAACGGTTTGGTTTGATTCGGGCCAACGAATTACCTATTTAATTTGATCATTTTTTTTAGAACTACTATTTTATATCATGATTCATTCAAATATCCAATATAATTAACACGATAAAGAAAATAGTCATTTTCGTCCCTAAATGTGTAGAGGCCTGACAAATTCCTCGAAATATGAAAATTCAAATTTTAGTCATCAAAAATGAATAAAGTGCGACAAATCTATTCACTTGTTAACTTTTGTCTCCTACCGTTAATAAAAGAGCCTACGTGACATAGAGGGACGAAAATTCACAAAAATGATTGTCAACAAGCTGTAGAGTTTGTTGGATCAAAATGTCAGAAAATTTTCATTTGACCAAAACTTCACTAAGTTTCCATTGGAAAAATTTGTCAGATCCCAAATTTCGTTTTATTCAAGGGTAAAATGCAATTTAGGATAAATAATCATTTTCATCCTTAAATGTGTAGAGCGCTGACAAATTCGTTCTGAGAGATGAAAATTCAAATTTTAGTATCTCCATTTACATGTATTACAAATTTGTTGCAACTATTTTTTTGTCTTCTCAGATCATTGACACATTGTTAAAACATACTAGTATCATAGGATATTTTTGTCCAATGGAAACTTACTTACATTTTGATCTAATCTATTTAGCAGTCATGTTGGTAATCATTTTTGTGACATTTTCGTTCCTCTGTACCACGTAGGCTAGTTCATTAACGGTAAAAGATGAATGAATTAGTCGCACCTTTTTTACTGTTGGGAACTAAAATTTGAATTTCTATCTTTCGAGAACAAATTTGTCAGCGTTTTTACACATTCAGAAATGAAAATGACTATTTATACTAACACAATATTATCAAATGTCTGAAAATAGTAAAATAGATTTATTTAATATCATTAACATAATATTCTAAAATAGACTAATACAAATTAAAACAAAAATATTCTTTAACGCGATTTAATATAATAGTCTGAATCACAACTATTTGCTACAAACTAATTTTTTGCAATAAACTTTACTACAACTAGATTTGTTACAACAGATTTATTGAAACAAATGATCAAAATATGATTTGTTAATATTATAAACATTTGCAGTTTCAACACTTGGAGTCCAATATTAACAGTATTTAAAACCAAACCAAACAACTCTAAATTTTTTTATCAATTTTGGTTGGTTCAGTTTGGTTTTGATCAGATTTATAGATCTAAACTCCTGACCCACCTCGTACATGAACGGTTTGCTTTGATTTTGACCAAAATACATAAATGACCCAACCCAAACTGTCGAGAACGATTTGGATCATTCGGATTCATGGTGACCCGTACCCATGAATACCCCTAACTAAAAGTTTCTTAATTTAAGAAATTAACAAAAAATTGCATTGTAAGTCATGCCAAATATGATGAGAATAAATATTATGCATGGATAGTATAAAATAATTTTATACTATTATCTAGTTATAATATATATGTGTAAAATAAATTTATTAATTTTCATAATAATTATTTTAAAAATTATATTCATAATTTTTATTGAATATCAGTATAAAATTATTTTATATTATCAGTGTATAACTATTAAATTCTTATTGTTATTTGATTAATTAGCTTTTAAGCTTGTTCAACTAAAACATACATTTAGTGTCTCCTTTAACATTATATTGTTTATTTTTAAATATGAAATGATTCATTCTTTATCACAATATTTATTTAATTATTGCACTATTATAGTATTTGTTTTTAGCTTTTATTTTAATAAATTATTTTATATTTAGACAAAAATTA
>PYAF01000241.1:437281-448964 GCA_007407185.1 Glycine tomentella
AATAAAATAAAATACCAAAACATATATATATATATATATATATTAAAAAAATCACTTATTTTTATGTTATTTTACATCATTAATTAATTTTATAAAACATTTTTAATTCAACTAGTTTAACATTTTTTATTTTTTTTTATCTTAAAGCATTTTTTTGTCCAATATAGGCTGAATTGTTATGTTCGGAAGTAAGCAACAAAAATATAATATGTTAAAATAATTGTATGGTTTAGTCAAAATTTCAGATGTTTTTCTCCTTGTATACATTAAATTGACATTGAACTTTCATTTATGTTTTCAAGATTTCTTAATACATGTTCTAGATTGTTAATAATACATATGAAGTTTTCATTGTTCTAGAAATAATGACAAAGCATGAAATTGTTAAGAATGTCAAAACCCAAATTTTCAACTCTATCAAAGCATGAAGTGGACGTGAACAGTTCACAATCAAGTTATCTAATCTAATATATCTATCTAATATACTTATTATTATATTTATTTATTATTATTATTATTATATAAAAGCAAACTACCAGCAAAATTACAGAATTAGATATTTTATATTGTTGACATTTAGCCAAAATAGGATTAAAATGGTAATTTTGTCCCTATTTTGTTTTTTCCCATTTTGTCTTTTATATATACACATTAGGTAAAGCTTATTGAGAAGTATATTTTGAACCTATAACATCACCTCTCTTTTTCTTTTTGGTTGAGTTGTGGTTTCAGGAAAATATAATTTACTAATTGCACCCATTTTCAATAACTGCACTCCAATATTTCCAAATTTAAATTTGCTAATTACATTCCATTTTTGATAAGTTTACTTTAATATTTTCAAACTAAGACTTGCTAATTGCACCTCTTTTTTTATAAGTAAATTAATATTTCATTTAAAATCTTAAATACTCATTATATCATTTCTTTCATCATTCTCACACGTTATCTCTTTAACGCGTAGGCAGTGGTATTACCTACGTACGCAGTGTATTATATTAGCCAGTTATAAAAATACAAAATTCAAATATTATTTTAATTTTTCTTCTGAAAAGACTCTAAACTACTGGTGATATAATAATTTATCTCTTATTTACTTGACAACTGTCTAGAAACTTACTAATTGTAATGATTTCCTTTCATTTTATGTTATGATTTCTACAATTTCCTACTTTAGGTCTTTCATATTTATCAATATTGTTGATTCTCATCTCAATTTACTAAGTATAATTATTGATAGGTTTGCACAGGCGTAACAAGAGTTAAAATCATAACATAAAATGAAAGGAAGGTAATTAAGACAAAATATCATCTAAACTGTAAAGATATTTAAAAAAATGCAAAATTTAGCATAGTTTATTAATGGAAAAATGGATGTGTAGCAAAAAAAAGAAAGAAATAAGTGAAGTTCAATGATAATTTTTCTTGTGATAATATACCTACGTTGAAATCAGATCATAAGCAATTGATTTATTTAAGGTTCCATCTTTTGTCACAGATGTGCAAACCTGTCAATAATTAGACTCAACCAATTGAGGTGAGAATCAACAACATTGAGAAATATGAAGGGTCCAAAGGAAAAAATTGTGAAAATCGTAACATAAAATTAAAGGAGACCACTGCACTCTAGACAGTTGGCAAGTAAATTAATAAGAGAAAAAAGAAGTGAAGTTCAATGATAATTTATTCTTCTTGTGATAATATACCTCTGTTGAAATCAGGCCTTAAACAATTTATCTACTTACTACTCCATCTCTTGTTATGCCTGTGCAAACCTGTCAATAATTATATTTAATAAATTGAGATGAGAATCAACAATATTGATAAATATGAAGGACCCAAACTAGGAGATTGTAGAAATCTAATATACTAAATTTTTATATGGTTTTGTTTAATATTTTTTGGATTTTTTACATAACTAATTTTTAATATAATGTTTTATTTAATAAAAATTTTCAATTTTATTTTAGAATTTGAAAAAATTGAAATTTTTTATTTTTTTAAATTGTAAATAATATTTTTTGGTTTTGTTTAATATTTTTATTAAATTTTTATTTAAAATTCTTTCTATAAATTAGTTATATAAAAAATCCAAAAAATCCAAAAAATATATAAAAATTAGTTATATAAAAAATTCAAAAAATCCAAAAAATCGAAAAAAAAATTACAAAGGCATATGATATGTCCTTCATGAAAGGGTTATAATTTTTGATAAAAATGTCCGAACGAGGTGTACGATATGTCAAAGCACTCGAAATTCAGAGAATTAATTAAAAAATAAAAAATAGCATTGAATTAACTAATTAAATAATTAAAAAAATAGAAAACAATGGAATTTTTGGATGATTGAATCTTAAATCCTAATTTTGAGGCACTTAGAGACATTTTTTGGAAAAAAATGGTGTATCGGGATTTGTCCAGGGCTTCCCCTTTGAATTTTGAGTGTTTTGACATATCGTACGCCTCCATCGGACAATTCTATCAAAAGTTATGACCATTTACGTAAAATATTACCATCGATGCATGGATGCGTGACATGTATCGCAACAGACACGTGACGTAATGGGGAAGTCACGCCTCATTTGGACGTGATCCGGGGGGTGTCACACCTAACCTGGACGTGACTAATCACACTCATTTTGAACGTGTCTCACTGTCTCAAAATTGATAAATAATTTTAAAATAGTCCCACATTGATAATTTTTTATTAATAAAAAATTATTTGAGTTATTTTACGTTATTATATTGCTTTTTAATTCTCTAGTGTTCATGCTATTACTGTTGGTTGGCCTTTTTAATTTCTTTATTGGCCTATATATCCTCATTGTTAAACTTATTAAATAAACCGCCGCGAATCTGGCCGTGACGTGGATCCTGAGCCGGTCGCGCATCAATCACCGTTTTCATGTTCATCACCCTCGTCACGGGAGTGGAAAAGGGTATGTTTGGAAAAGAAATTCAATTTTAAAAAATGTTGACAGATGTCATTTTTTAATTGAGTCGGAACATCAGTCGGACTCTTTCTTTCGGAGGCTCAAGCATTTTCCTTTTCCTTTGCCCTAGAAGTTTATTTTTCCTGCGCGGTTCAGTTGAGGAACATAAAAGCAGAGGAAGTTCATTCCAATTTCCAATTGCCGCTCAAGCATTTTGGAGCTTCTAAATCAAACATTCGATTTTCTCGGTAAAGTCTCAGTCTTTCGCTTCCTCTCACTGTGTACTTGTTGCTGTGGCCAGGTTAAGAGTTCTTGAATTCTATTACTTACTCTTCACATTCCTAAATTGAGTTTATTTGACACTTTGGAGTATATAGATTTCTTGAGTTTGTTTATGTTCACATCATGTCTAACAATACCAACTCCTCCTCCTCAAAAACTCAACCCACTTTTTTGAATGCTCCTAATCCTAACCCCCAACATTTCTTGAAAAACAATGGTGTGGGCAATCACCAAGGCCAAAACTTGATGCCCCCTTTTATGCAGCCACCCATGAATGCAGCACCTTTCATGAATGCTGCAAATCACAATCATTTTCCCTCGCATAGGCCTCATATGGGTTTGCCTGGTCATCAACAGGGTCAACCACATGTGGGGGGTTTAGGTCCCCAAAACAGTGTTGGCAATGCCAATTACAGCAATCCAATGTTTCCTCCTGTTCAGGGACAAGTCATGCAGAATCAAACTCAACTCAATTTGTCTCCACTCCAGGGACAATTTTTAGCACAAAGTATTCTCAACATGCTTCAGCAGCCCAACATGAATATGAGTATGCCAAATGGCCAGTTTTGTGGCCCTTACCTTATGCAGAATATGAATCAGCAGTTACCTATGCAAATGCCAAACCCTTCTCAAGGGGTTCCGTATGGTATGCATCCTGGTTCGCACCCCATGTTCGGGTTTCCAAACCAAGTGCCTCAGGCTATGGTCCCTCAGAGTTCAATGTTTTCCGCAAACCCCCAGTTAGGTTTTGTGCCCGGAAATCAGGTCCGACCACAGATTGACCCGAACGAGAAAAACCTTGCTCCACCAAACGTTTGCGCAAATGCTTTTGTATCATCATCGCCTTTTTCGTCTCAGCAGTTACCAGGGAATACTTCTGGATCACTTAATCCTAATTTGGCTCACACAAATAACTCTCAACCTCCTGCATTTATGACACAGGTACTTAAAACTGAAGTGTTTCTGTCTTTTCAATGTGTATTAGCAGAGTTTGTTATTCTACTACACGTAGATACTATTATACAAGAAGCCGTGGCTAATATATTTACTGCAAATCACATTAATTGCTGCAGGAAAATCCTAATAGCAATATTAAAACTAATGTTCCAAACACTAATTGGAAAGGATCACCTAGCAAAAACTTCAAAAATAAACCAAATCGAGGGGGGTTTCAAGCAGGGTATGCTATTTTCTTCTCTTTTGTTACTCTTGGTTTATTGGGATAACAATTGATCACTTACCTGTTTTTCCTGCGAGTTACAATTGTTGTCCTGTTCCTTTAGATTCCAGAAGTCGAAATTTCATGATGGCAACAATGGAAAGAGGGGAAGTGGGTTTCATAAAGGACATAATGGCAAAGGTTTGAACTTTTCTAACTTGTTATCAAGACAAAAACATTTTTTTCTGTGGTTAGACTAATGCTTGTGGCAAAAGCAGGGCCTAACAGTGGGAGGGCAGGACACTATGGTTTAAAACCAAAGGAACATAAGCAGCAACCAGAAAGGTAGCTTCAGCTTGACTTTCTGATCCTTTCTTATCTGGTCCAGTCTATCACCTGCTAGCAGTCCGTACACTCAACTTCTTTTAATTGTCTTTGTTTCATAATGATAACATGTAACAAGATGCTGATTAAATAGTCCTTTGTTTATTGGCTGCTTCCTGGAAATTAAGGCTATTTTACATTGCTGTTTCTAGAGTCCTAAATATGATGCTAGTAGACATCATCTGAATTTAATATTTGAAATTGTTATTTGAATAACAATGATTTACATCAGAAAGGTAAAACAATTTTTATTGAAACTTTTGCCACTCTGTTAGAAGTTTAGGCATATTATCCTCAATTCTTTGCCCAAATGTTCAGTTTTCTAGATTGTCATTAGTCACTACATATGAGAAATAGGGAATAAGTCAGCTCTATATTTTACCCTGATTTGTGATCAGCTTTCATAAAATCAGTAATTTACTCAACTATATTTTAGCTAAAGCTAGTGTAGCAATGTAAAAAGACTTTGACATTTAAGCTTGTTGAATAGGAAACTATTTTAGTTCATTTGAATTTTGAACTATGAGATCAAGCATCGTGGTCAAAAAACATCTGAGACTGAAAATACTGTATGAACATAATGGTGAGCATAAAGCCATGTTAGAGATCCAAAATTGTATCCACCAGTGGCCTCCTTGCCATAGAATGAGACTTTATAGGTCATTCTTTGAACACCCTCTGAAAATACAAGTTTAATGGGGATGACCTTCACAACCAATCACTCAGGTGCACACACTTTTACAGTGTATGTGGCATTAAGGGATCCAAAATTGTAACTGTTCTTGTGAAAAACCTTTGCTTTCTCTTGCTTTGTAAGTGTTCTTAATCTTATTAAAATTGATGGGTATTTGATGTTGGAGAAAAGGTCTTCAGAGGTGTTCTTTGGGCAGTTAAAGTTAGTCATAGAGATTGATCTTATGTTTTTCTTTGAATAGCCATAATAACTAAGGATCTGAGATAATCTTCCACATATGCTTCAAAGACTAAGCCAGGGTTGAGAGCTCATAGTGGATTAATTTCCCCAATTCCCATTTTATGTGAGTCGGTGAAGTAGTTTGAGCTGTTAGTAAGAGGCTTTCTCAAGTTGTTCTAGCTTGTTGCTAAAGAATGGAAGAGGAAAAGAACCACATAAGTGTCACTTCTCTCTTTCTATCACACATATCCTTAAAAGACTTGAAAAAAAGGCGTTTGGTCTAGAACCTGTTGTCACCAATGCTGATATGATTTGGTCATTGAAGGACTCCATTTTTCATGTCTGATTTAACAATGAGTGCCACTGCACCTGTCACATGTGGGCAAGCCATAGATGTAGCAGATTTTATGCCAAACAAGGATGGTTTTTTCCCAACTGGTTGACTTCTTGGTTCGTTACTTTTAGGAATCATGGCAGCCAAAAACGCCAGTCCTGGCACCATCACATCCAGCTGGACAACAAATTTGCCATAATGTGAAAGAAACATTGAGTGCATTGTTCTCGAGATGCTTATGCAATTAAAGTTCATGGATAAATGGAAACAGCATGTAGGAACATAGGGCATCAAAATACCTTGAGAATGTTTTCTGTTAGGCTTGAAGGACCTCAGGATGAGAAAGATCCAACAATTGGTGAAGGCTTATATCTAGTAATTTCTGTTGGAAGAGTTTTCGCAGTTGGGTTCTTGTAATGGAGACATGATAGACTGAGCATATTATGTTTCATCTTTTACATTTGTCATGAACATGAATGTGTTATGTGGGTGTGTGTAATTATTATTTGAGTCAATTTGAATTTTAAACTATGAGATCAAGCACACAGTATTTAAAAAACATCTCTGATTCTATATAATTAAAACACCTTGCCTCTCTTCGACATATTGACTCAATAAGGTTGTGAATTATCACAATTTTGGTGCAAAAACGTGCAATTTTTTTGTTCAAATAGATATCTTCCAGAATCCAGATAACCATCTAAATGAAAACTTAGATTTCCTTTTGGTGTTATTTTTAGAATTATATCTGCTTTATTGTAGATTTTTGTTTCGTCTTCTCTCTATTGAATACTTACATTTCTTAATCTTCCAATTTCACGGCTTATTCTGTTATACTGAAAATATCTTAACTCTAATCCTGATTTTGTGTATGGATGGTTAGATCTTTGTCTGTGACTTACACTGTGCAAGAGATCCAACAGTGGCGTGAAGCACGGAAAAAGAATCATCCTTTCAAAAACAACATTCAGAAGGTTTTAAACAAACTGATCTACCTACTGCTTTTGTTTATCAGATGTTATTGTCTAATAATCAATTTCTGAATCACTACCTACAGAAGCACAGTGAACGCCCTAAAGATAGCAATGCCATTAATAGGGAGGTCTTAAAAAGAGAGGTATTCTTATTTGATGGATGTTATTAGCATATAATACCTCCCAATTAATATTTTCATGTTACCAAATTTAATTTTGTTGTTCAATAGAGAGCTAAGCAAATACTATTATTTTAGCATGAAATATAAATGCTGACAAATAAATGTTTCTTTGACTCAGCAAATAGTATTCCAAATCATTGATGTAGTGTATATATTGTCTTTGCAGCTCAAGGAGGTGTTAGCAAAGCAAGCTGAATTGGGAGTTGAAGTTGCTGAAATACCATCATACTACCTGAAGAATTCTGACAATCAAGCTCTTCAGACTGAAGGGAAAAACAAATTTACTGACAAAAGAAAATTCCAAAACAAGTTCAACAAGAAATCAGACAGAAAAGGTCGGTTTGCCAAGAAGCAGAAGTTTGATGGCAAAGATTTTTCAGAAAGCCCCTCTTTGAAGAAGAGGAAGCCTACATTATTGCAGAAACTCCTGAGTTCAGATGTAAAGAGGGATAAGAGCCACCTGCTTCAGGTTTTCAGGTTCATGGTAATGAATTCTTTCTTCGAACATTGTCCTGATAAGCCGCTGAGATATCCGTTGGTCGTGGTTAAAGAAAAGGGGTCTGAAGTTGATGGTGAAGAAAAATACTTGCACACTGGAAACGATGTTCTTAAAGGAGGGAATGAGGAAACAGTTCAAAAAATTGTGACCTTCAATAATGATAATGGCCATGATTGTGAAGATGAAGATAGTGATGATGACGAGAATGACTCTATTGTTGATAATAATCTTCATAAAGATCCTTCTTCCTTGGTTAAAAGACAGTGTGATAGTGAAGAAGGAATTGAGAAATTTGATGAAGAGGAGGGAGAAATTATAGAATGAAATTCCAAGGTTGCTCTCTCTATTTTTGCAGCAAAGTTCTTTAATATTGTGATGGTAGCATTTTCTGTTAAATCAATTTTGTTTCTATCGTTGTTTTACCAATATACATATTATGTTACAGTAAATATTTTTTGCAGATAAGCTTTTGAATACTAATAGTGGCACTATACTTGGGCAGGGCAAATGTCTTAGATTAGGGACAGTTTAGTTATAATATTAATAGATGTTTGACGCTGTGACATACCTCAATGTTATATTAGGATTTCTCTCAACTTATATTTGCCACTTGTTAAAGAAGCAACAACCATGCATATGGGTTTTTCTATTTGCGTATTTGAATGAATTTTTCACATCCATATTTTTATTGATTATTTGTATGATTTTTCTGTCCATTTTCTCACTCATTTATATGATATTTTTTTTCTTATTCATTTGAATGATTTTCTCTGTTCCCTTATTCCACGTATTTGTATGTTTTCCCCCACTCATTTAAGAGTTTCTTTTTCACAAATTTTTGCCTTTTTTTTAGTTTTTTTCCCCGCTCATTTGAAAGATTTTTTCTAACTATTTACAGTTTCCTCCTGCTAAGTTGACTACTTTTTTATACTAAATTTTCCACCCATTTTCATGATTATTTCGAGCTTATTTTCCTCACTTATTGGCATGATTTTTTTTAGGGGTGGGATAAATTTTAATTGGGATCAAAACGGATCATATCAAAACAGTTTATTAATTCATTTTGATTCATTAAAAATTTATTTATAAAATCCAATCCATCCATGATCTATTTGATAAAAATTCATCTATTAACAATTTTTTCATGAATAGATATCCAACCCATACATAAAAATAATATGTTTTAAAATTAATAATATTTTTTAAAATAATAACAATTCTGACTGAGATTGACTAAAAGATAATTTGATTGATGTAAGCCAAAAATGTCCTAGTCGATTTTGGCTAAAAAACATTCTTGATCAATGTTAGCTTTGATTATCTCGATGTTGACAAAAAATTTGTCTTGTTGACGTTGGCCAAAAATTGTACAAGTTGATGTCAGTTGAAAAATAGTTTCAGCTAATGTTGATTGAAAACTATCCTAGTCGATTTCATTCGAAAAATAATCTTGACTAACAAAATCGTCTAAAAACTACCAATGTTGATTTTGGTTGAAAAATAGTTTTTGCCGACGTTATTTGAAAAATAACCTTAACTGGTGTTGACTAAAAAGGATATATTTTGAACAAATTTTAAAAAATAAACTTAAGAGCAATTTAAATATGAAAAAAGTGTATTGAATCAATTTTGATCTATTAAGTATTGATTGGAGTAATCATTAGATTTTGAGAAATAGTGGATGAATCATTAACCATCGAAAATCAATAAATGGATTGAATCCCATCCAGTTGATTTTTGTTTATTTGTAACCGATGGATTTACTTGTGAATGAATGATGGATAAATGAATTGATTTGTCACCCTTATAATAACTTAATTTTTAGCAATACTTGTATAGTTTCATCATGGTTTTCTAATTTCAATAGAAAGTTATGTAGCAAAATATTATAGGTGTGTCAAACTTTACTTAGTGTTCTTTGTTTAGATGCCATTGGAATAAACTTTATTATATTATAACAAAATAAAGAAAATTTCAAAATAAACATTGATAATTAACAAGGTTAAATATATGTTTTTTTTACTATTTTCAAAATAAAAGCAATTTATAAATAAGTGATTGGTTCTAGTAACAATAGATTTATATCATTTATGTAAGTGATAAATGATTTAAATCTTATCTCTTATCTTATGTTTAGAGAAAACTTGGTTGGATTGGAATACCACCTTTGAATGAAGATCTTTTGAAGGAACTAGTCTTATTTAATTATTTGAAAATACTCTTTGCAATTATGTGTATAAAAAATAAAAACAATTTTATTTTGAGTGATGATATTTATCTTAGTCACTCTCATACTATTCATTTTCATCTCATTTTTTCTTTCTATCTCTCTCTACAATTTTTCCATCTCATGGTTTCTAGTCCATTTTTATGAACCATACAAGAGTTTAACTCAATGCACGAACATTGTTGCCAAGTCCAACATTCCAAAAAACATAACAGCCTAAAAGGCTAAAACAATAGCAACTAGGAAGCATACTATGAGCCTATTTGGGTAAACTTCTTTAGAAACACTTCTAAAATAAGAAAATAAGAAGAATTTTTTTTTTCATAAACAAAAATAAGCTCTCTATTAGCTAATTTTTAGAAGCTCACCAATATAACTTCTCTAAAAGATAAGATGACATCTACAAATGAGCTAATGAAAAACTCATTTTAACTTATGAAGAAACTCATTTTATTTTTTTATTTTTACTTTTTTCTTCTAGAAGTACTTATAAAGAAACTTGCATTCAAACATGTCCTATATCCACTCCCATGTCCTATTGTTGTTACATGGTAATTACTTAATGCACCTCCAAAATACCTAATATTCTATTTTTACCCTTCCTCTCTCAAGCTGCATCCCTAAACCTCCATGAAAATTGCACCCAACCTCCACCCAAACACCAATCACCACTGCCATGCGACCCACGAACCTCCAGGCATCATGTTGAACCAGTCACATATTGCTCAATTCGTAATATATTTTATATTCTTAAGTATCCAATCCATAATACATTTGGAGGTGGGGTAAGGTCAGGGACAAATAACTTTAATGGTTTTGGGGAAGTTGCCTCCACTAATTTTTTAATATTTGTTAATATAATATATGTATACATATAAATTGTCCAGACTAATTTGTACATGTGAGTATTGCTCCCACAACAAACAAACAATTCCTGGACCCGTGATTGGGCACCGTCATAGAGGTTTGGGGGAGAGGTGGCTAGGGTTTGCTTGGAAGAAGAAGAGGGTGAAAATGAGATATTAATTATTTTGGAGTTGTTTCAAGCAAAAAATGGATGTATTAAGTAATTTCTTTGTTACGTGGGGGAACATTTTTCTTGCAACCCTCATTCTCTTAGCGGGCCTTCTCGCACGTGAGAGCCCATGTATCCATTTGACCTAGGAAGCACACATGACACTGTTCTGTTCCCATGGCCCTATTGTTACGCGGGAAAACAAACCCTCCTTCCTCGTAACGACGTAACCTCTCGCACGTGCGAGCCCATGTCACTCATCTTACCTACGGATTAAACTAGGGTTTCCGCTTTCCCACTATATAAGCCACACCCTTACGTGCGTGCTGTGCGGTGCAACCCCTTCTGCCCTCCCAACCCATAAACTTTTAAAAAAACCCAAAAAACCAAAAATACTATAAGAGTGTGTTTGGATGGAGTATTTTTAAATTTCTGAGAATTTGAAATTCAGAGAAATTGAAATGCATCAATTAAAATTCTTGAATTTTTAAAATTTTTTGTTTGGATAAATCATTTTAAATTCCTTTAATTTGAAATTTCTTGTTTGGACAAAACAATTTAAATTTCTTATATTTTGAATTCTTTGTTTGAATTAAATAATTTTAATTTATTTTATATTTCATTTTTTTGGATCCAATTATATTTTAAAAATATAAATGGTCATATAAATGAAAATTATTATTTTTATAATAATTGTTTTAAAAATCTATATATATTCTTGTCCAATTATATTTTAAAATATAAATTTAGAACTAAGGCATAAAAAAATATTCCAACAAAA
>PYAF01000241.1:449064-490818 GCA_007407185.1 Glycine tomentella
ACCTTCACAAACTACATTGATCTAAAAGAAAGTGGTAAAAAAATAACAGCATTTTATTATATTTCAAGAATGATTCTAAACATAGCATTACATGAACAACATCTTGTGGTAAACTACAGTCACCAAAGTCAATAAAAGCATAACCAGGAGGTCTCCTTGCAACACATGCTATATAAATAACAATAATGATATAATCTAAGGAAGTATAAAGGATACAGAGTAACAAGAATAATCTACAAATATAGTATATCTAAATCAAAGGAAACTTAGGAGCGATACTAATAAGAAGAGTTGGCAATTTATAAATATTCAACCTTCCCCATCATTCAAATGCATGTGTTAGCTACAACATACCTGTTTAAAGGACTCTCCAAGTTAGGCTTTGTTGTTAGAAAGCAAAATTGCACAGGCTCTTTTATTAACTTATCTCTTCACCTGTCAAAGAAGAGAGATCCACGAAAAGGGAAGATAAAAATAATCAAATAAAATGACAAATATTTCTCATTATCCTGAACTTTCTTACCAATACGAGTCAAGCATTAGCCATTTCTCAATAATGTTTCTTATAATTATGAGCTTGAATAAAAGGGGTTTCTATTTTAAAGTAAAAATGGCTGATAAAAGGGGTTTGAGGAGCTAGAAGAACATAACCTCACTCAAGACAAACAGAAACACAAATTGATGAAACAAAGAACAAAACCTAGATCGCGAGACTGGTGACGAACTTGTTACAAACCACTGTAAGAGAGAAAGCGAAGTCTGAACGGAGAGAGAGAACGAACGAGAGAGAGGAACGAGTTTGAGAGAGAGGAACGGGTGCGAGAGAGGAAGGCACCAGAGAAAACTGAAAGCTACGAGTGAGAGAGAGCGAGAGTTAAGGAGAATTTTCAAATTCTCTGGTTTGAGTGAGTAATTACAATTCCTCACTTTCAGTTAAATTAAATTTCTATTTAAAATTTCTTGAATTTTAAAAATCTTCAAATAAAATATCCAAACACTAAATTTTATCTTAAAGGAATTTAAATTCTTGTTTAAATTACTTTCCCCAATTAAAATGCTCCATCCAAACATACTGTAAAAGTTTTCAATTTTTCCGCTGCCGTATAACCACCACCTCTGTTCGGTTCTCCGGCGGACTTACTATCCCTACTATTCTATTTACACGGAAGAACAAAAAAAACTATCCCACACAAAAAAAAATCCAAAATCGGTTCGGTTAGGGTTTAGTTTTTTTTTATATAATTTCGTGTATCTAAGTTTTCATCAGTAATCTTATTTTTGAGGCGGCGAGATGGCGCAGATTCAGGTGCAGCATCAGAGTCCGGTGACGGCTCCTCCTCCGAACGGCGTGGCGAACGCGCCGAACAACCCGAACCAGTTCGTGACGACGTCGTTGTACGTCGGCGATCTTGAGCAGAATGTCAACGACTCACAGCTATACGATCTGTTCAATCAGGTCGTCCAAGTCGTTTCGGTGCGCGTTTGCAGGGACCTTACGACGCGTCGTTCACTCGGTTATGGCTATGTTAATTTCAGTAACCCTCAGGATGGTAACATAAAAAAATTTCCTCTTTTTTGTGTGAAAATGAAAATTGTGGCTTGATTAATTGGCTTTTTGTGTGTGTTGGATTTTCAGCGGCGAGGGCATTGGATGTGCTGAATTTCACTCCACTTAACAACAGACCTATTAGGATAATGTATTCTCATCGGGATCCTAGTATTAGGAAGAGTGGTACTGCTAATATTTTTATCAAGGTGCGCACTTTTTGTTGTCTTTTTACGTTGAAAAAAAAAAGAAAATGACTTAATAGTGTGAATTGTGGAAGTCGTCCATAAACAAGTTTGTTGTTAACATCTTAGTCCTAAATTTTCCGAATTTGTATTAAGCTAGAATGACCTAAGTTATAAATTTAGGGATGTTTTGGCTATTTTGATAACATTAGCTTGTATGGCATAATGGCATATAAGTATAACCAACTAAAAGTAGAAAGTATTTATTGGGAAAGGATGATATTATTGCATTTTTGTATTTTCAACGTAATAAGTGGTCGCATTTGTATTTCTAATATAAATCTTTTGCTTTTAATTGCTTAAAAGTCAGATGTAAGGATGAGGTTAACAATGAAGAACCTGTATTTTAATTTAGCTTAATTGTAAAGTAATTCTATGACTAAGGGTGGGTCTTTTGTTTTGAGAAAAGTGAAACTATAAAATAGAAAATAATAAAAAGTTATCTTTTTTTTTTTTTTTTTCTGTATAAAATTTTTAGATCAGGAAACAGTGAAAACAAGGTGGGGTCTTTTGTTTTGAGAAAAGTGAAACTATAAAATAGAAAATAATAAAAAGTTATCTTTTTTTTTTCTATAAAATATTTTTAGATCAGGAAACAGTGAAAACAAGGTGCATTTTTGTAACTAAATGCGAACAATAACCAATCAATCTTTAAGTTTTCTATTTGCTTAGTTTTTTGTGAGTAGTGGCTGGGCAATGAAGTTCTTTTTTTGTTGCTGTCTGTTGTTTATATTGACATGCTGAATCTCATGTTTCTAATGATATTGGTGGTGCAGAATTTGGATAAGGCTATTGACCACAAGGCCTTACATGATACTTTTTCTTCTTTTGGACTTATTCTTTCTTGCAAAATAGCAACTGATGCTTTTGGCCTGTCTAAAGGCTATGGTTTTGTTCAATTCGACAATGAAGAGTCTGCACAGAATGCTATTGACAAGTTAAATGGCATGTTGATCAATGATAAGCAGGTCTATGTAGGCCATTTCCTGCAAAAGCAAGATAGAGAGAATGCTTTCAGTAAGACAAAATTTAATAATGTCTATGTGAAAAACTTATCAGAGTCAACAACGGATGAAGAGTTGATGAATTTTTTTTGGAGAATATGGTACCATTACTAGTGCTGTAATAATGAGAGATGCAGACGGTAAATCAAGGTGTTTTGGCTTTGTCAATTTTGAAAACCTTGATGATGCTGCCAAAGCTGTTGAAGGACTTAATGGGAAGAAAGTTGACGATAAGGAGTGGTATGTTGGAAAAGCCCAGAAAAAATCTGAGAGTGAACAAGAACTGAAAGGACGGTTTGAGCAGAGTATAAAGGAAGTTGCTGACAAATATCAAGGTGTGAACCTGTATCTCAAGAACTTGGATGATACTATCAGTGACGAAAAACTTAAGGAAATGTTTGCTGAATATGGTACAATAACTTCATGCAAGGTGTGTAAATGTCATTTCTTTGCTGGTATATTATGGTCAGGTCTTTTTTATTGGTAGCAGATTTAAGCAATGTGTATCATGTCACCTATTCTGTAGGTTATGCGAGACCCCACTGGAATCGGTAGAGGATCAGGATTTGTTGCATTTTCAACTCCCGAGGAAGCATCTCGAGCTGTAAGTATAGAACTCTGTAAACAAGAAATATACTAATATGCTAATATTATTATTTTTTTTGGCTAAAGAATCTTATTTTTCATATGCATATCTGTTGGTACTTGTAGCTCGGTGAGATGAATGGTAAAATGATCGCTGGAAAACCTCTGTACGTTGCCCTTGCACAGAGAAAAGAAGAGAGAAGAGCAAGGTTACAGGTAACAGTAGCCGAGTTTTTTCTGTTGTGTTTTAGTTGTACACTGATAAGTTTTAAGATTTTAGCACAGAAATTCCTGCATTTAGTCCATGAATGGTAGTTATTTGGTATGTTTATATGCCTGTATTCCTCATTTAGTTTAAATAAATTTAATTTTCACAAATTTACTATGTCTGTTGCTTAGCAAAAGTTGTGTAGTGAAAACCTGAAATTTTGTTACTTTGAAGAATAGATACAAAAACAATACTGGATATTATTGATTGGGGTAGGTAATGGTGTTGAGGGCCCTACTCTTAGGTGCTAGGGTTAGGTGAGAGATGGATGGATCCAGCAGATCCCTCTTGTTGGTTGAGGAACTGCCCCTTCAGTTGTCTGGTAGTTGTCTTGAGAATGCCTAGCCCATGTTATCATCAGGTTTCATTGTATGTCTCAAAATTAGATTCACTACCAAGACAGGAAATATATTAAGCCACTGCCAATTAAATACCCTTTTTATTGATTTTATTCTGTTGCACCACCTGCATGTCTATTTTCAATGTTGCCTTTTTAAATAGGCTTTATATCCTACCTTATGCCTACTATCATTTGTGCCTTTAATCTAATTACCTGTTTTGTGGTCATCTATAGAAATTAGTTTTATAAATGCTCTTTTCTGCTTGTCCTTTGTGTTTTTATTTTGTTATACATTTGCCACAAAATCGTTCTTTATCACTTAAAGATTATATTTTTCTTGTACAAGTTTTGACGCTCCTCATTATTCATTGGTGAGGCATGTGCTTTTTGGTGCGTCTATTGGCATCTTTCTTTGACCACAATGGATATGAAATCATATGATATGGACATGGATATGAAACTTTTAACACATACAGAATATAAAGTGGCGCTTCGCAGCAATTCATAGAAGTTGTATAGCGACCATAATTAGAATTACTGTAGGTTAGGAAAATGAAAATTTAATTAGAATTCAACATTATTATTGCTTTCTTGCAGGCACAGTTTTCACAGATGAGGCCTGTTGCAATAACGCCTTCTGTTGCACCCCGTATGCCTCTCTACCTTCCTGGTGCTCCTGGTCTTGGACAACAATTTTTGTAAGGGCAAGGACCCCCGGCCATGATGCCTCCACAAGTAATTATTAGCCAGTTGTTTACATCTTTAACTTCTATTTTTGTTGATATCATGCACATTATATGTGTAGAAATATTGCAAAAGTCAAGTGTAACTTTAGCTTTTCAGTTATTCACATTGCTGTTAGGCTAAACTTGTGCTTAAGGGCCTACATTTTTGTTAATATCTCAGCTATGGTGTTTCTCTTAGTGTTCTATTCTTCCACATATGCTACATGTGTGTTATGCTACTGACCATTAGGTCAGGGACATTATATTTTCATGTTAGGCTTATTTTGTTCAATTAATCAATTTAGATTGAGAAATAACTGTAATCATCCTTCAAATGCAGGCTGGATTTGGTTACCAGCAGCAACTAGTTCCTGGAATGAGACCTGGTGGTGGTCCCATGCCAAGCTTCTTTGTTCCTATGGTTCAGCAGGGCCAACAAGGGCAGCGCCCAGGGGGCCGCCGAGGAACAGGTCCTGTGCAACAACCCCAACAACCAATGCCAATGATGCAGCAGCAGGTCTGCTCTTGCACAAAGTTTCCAATTTTTTTGTTCGTCTCTTTCGTTACTCATCTGCATGCCTGATGGTGAGATACTTTCTTATTTGTTTGTTAGATGCTTCCAAGGGGCGTGTCTATCGTTACCCTCCTGGCTGCAACATGCAAGATGTCCCACTTCAAGGTATAGCTGGTGGAATGATGTCAGTCCCTTATGACATGGGTGGTCTGCCAATCCGCGATGCTGTGGGACAGCCAATGCCCATTCAAGCTTTGGCTACGGCCCTCGCAAATGCTCCACCTGAACAGCAGAGGACTGTAAGTAATGTTTCCTGCAATTGTATATTGGCACATTTTGGGTTGAGTACTCCCTGATTTATGTGTTCTTTATATCGGCACATTTTGGGTTGAGTACTCCCTGATTTATGTGTTCTATATGTTATATAATAATGCTGTACTGATTTCTTTATCATGAATGTTTTGCTAGATGCTCGGTGAAGTTTTATACCCGCTTGTGGATCAGTTGGAACATGATGCTGCAGCAAAGGTTACAGGCATGCTTCTGGAGATGGACCAGCCTGAAGTTTTACATCTGATTGAGTCACCAGATGCTCTGAAGGCAAAAGTTGCTGAAGCCATGGATGTGTTGAGAAATGTTGCTCAACAGCAAACCAACCCAGCTGATCAACTAGCCTCACTCTCTCTCAATGACAATCTTGTGTCTTAGATTCCTTTAGTCTTTTGACAGGAATCTGTATACCAGTTATTCCTATCCCGTATGCTTCCCCCCATTTTATTTGCAGGTGTCTTGGATGCTTTGTTTTAGTCAGAGTACTAAGGAAGTTTATGTTCTAGGTACTTTTGGTTTCACTTTTTTTGGTAACTGGATTGCGGTAGGATTAGCATAACTTGTTGGATTTATTAGATATGCATTTGCGGTTTGGATTATTTTCCTCCATTGTTCTACTAGATTGTTTGTGTGGATTTCTTCAATTCGTTTTTTGCTTGACATTTATTTTTCCCTTTAACACAAGCTTGAATATTTGGGTTTGGGATTCTAACTAAATCTTCAAAACAAATATAGAAAATTATCTATGCAGATGTTGTGGGTTCGAATTCTTTTACTAACAAAAAATTAATATTTAACAATAAATATTGACCGATAAAAAAGAAAAAAAGTAAAATGATCATCTTTCACTTGTCATATCACTTGCCATATTGAGGCTTGACTTCAAGTCAATTATATGAATTTGAATTATTTAATTTGACTTTTGAATCATAAAATTATTTTTTTTCCTTTTTCTTTTAATTTGGATTATCTCTCTTCAATTGTTTTTTTCATGTAAATAATTTTTGCTTCTTATTTGAATTTTTTTATTTTAGTTCTTCAAAGAATTTATGTTTTCATTTTAACTGTGGTATTGCTAAGGTATTGTTAAGGGTGTCATCCAAGTCTCTGAGTAGGGGGAAAAGATAATCTAGTTACCTTAACACATTGTTGAGTATTACTTAATGTCACATGTTAACAATCCCTTAAAATTTTAAATTAAAGTAGATTTTAAAAATGTGACTTATATTAAATTTTAAAACTTTCCTCTTTTCTCTTCTCCTATATGCACAATTGAATGCTCCGTTAGTATCTTGGCATCATATTTGAAGATTAGAGTATGCCGCACGACATCTACAATATCAAGGACTAATCTTAAGATTACTCTTGTTGAACATTTCCCGTTCTTTAATGGACTTTTCTTCACCTTGTCTGACACCCTAAATATATGAACCTCTTATGCAAAAATTAATAAGAGTAAATGTCAGATTAATAATAAAATAAATATTTAAGTGTTTGCATAAAATGTTCAAAAAATATGCCAGTCATGGTTTTTTTTACAAATTATTTTTTGGACATTTTCTGGCATAAGAATATTTAAAATTCATTTGCATTTATGTTAAAAAAATATTTAGCTGTCTTAAAAAGATTTTAAGAGTTTTATTTTGATATGTTGTTAATATAATGATTCTTATACTGCCAACTGATTAAAAATTATTACAGGAATGTATGATCTTATGATACATGGTAACCCATAATTAAGTGACAGAAATTTTACACTATCAATTCATTCTAATTAAACTCAAAATTTTATAAACTTTCTAGTTTGATAATTTACTTAAGAAAAAGAAGAAAATAGAAATAAAAAGGCATGTTTTTACTTTTCAACTAAAAAAAAGTTATTAAAGGAATTCATAATATTTCATTAATTAATATTCATAGTACCAATAAGCATGTATGCAACTACTTTAAATATTTAGAAAATATTATTTTTCACACTCGTGGTGATTCTATCTAACTCACATTATTGCCTTTTGTGAAGACACGATGACAACCAAGACATCAACGCTTGGATATAATCGTTTTCAAATTCAAATTTCAAGACTCCATAGATAGTTGTTTAGAAGTTAAAAACAAAAGATAGAGAAGATTAGGAAATTGGTAATGAATGACGCCATAATCAATAGTGAAGTGATAAGTCGGAGGAGGATCCGCCACAAAGGAAAGCTTCCTTAATAAGAATCAATTTGGGTTCCATCAAGAATCAAGAAGAGACTAAACTCTCAATTTAAGTAAATGCTTAATTTTATTAATCAAAAGTTGTGCCAAAAATAGCAATATCTAAGTACTTATAGAGCTAAACCTTTAATAAAATCTAAAAACGCATAGTTTGGACATATTTCAGTCCACATTGAAACCCATTACACAAATAAACAAGAAAATAAAACCTAAAAATGCATAGTTTGGACCTATTTCAGTCCACATTGAAGCCCATTACACAAATAAACAAAAAATACAAAAATCCTCACAAATGTTGCATGCTAAGCGAGCCATGGGCACTAAGCCCAAAAAACTCTCTGCCAAGGAATTGCGCTAAGCGCGACATGCACGCTAAGCGAGCTGCTCAACAATCTTCAATATGCTCCAATTCAACTCCTTATGGCATCCTCCATCCTTGCCTTTGATAAACCTAAATTCTCTTAGTCATGTCTTTTTGTAGAAGCTTAACTTTAGACCTTGTCATTAGACCCTTCAATTCATGGAGTACTTCTAGATCTTTATGCTCTTTGGATAGTCCTCTATCAAGACATGTGGTCTCATACAAAAGTAAAATAACAATATTGTAGTTGGTAGCAAAATGTCAGTTTTAGTTTTCAATTTGCTAAAAATATTTATATATTAATATTTATTATACATGTATTGTTCTTAAACATAGAAGTGATTAAATTACATAGATATAACTTTGACAACTATTATACCATTCTATAATTTTCATCTGGATAATATTTTCGTAAAACTCACCATTGGATCAAAAGTTCCTTTCACATAGATCATATATGCAAAATTTTATGTTATTCCAAAATCATCTGTTACCTTGTTCATATGAATTAAAATATACATAATATAAACATTTTAAAATATACTAACATATAGATCATTTGATTACATTCAATTGTTGTTTAATTTTGACATAGACGATGTTGATAATATGTAGATATTATTTAACGGTTGAATCAATAAAAATCACATTTTATATCAAGTTATAAAAATGATGTAATAGTTATCAAAGTTATATCGGTGCAATTTGATCTCTCATCTCTTAAATAATATATATATATATATATATATATATATATAATTTGGTAAAATATGGTTGATTGAATAGACGAAGAAAAGAGAAAATTAATATATAACTAGTTTGATTTTGTTTGATTTTGTTTTAATTTTAAATATTATATATTATAAGTTATGAGTAATGACATTTATAAGTAAAGCTTGCTTCTCCTTTAGGTCATCATTGTAAGTTCTTGTTAATTTGGGTCACCGTTGGAGGTGCTTCTAACCAACTGTTGTCAAAAACAACTTTTTTTAATTATCCTATATAGTTAGTTTAATTTCCCTTGGTATGCAACGTAGGACTTAACCACTAGATTTGGCCGTGATGGAAGATACCTATAGTTTACTCATTTTTTTATATCTAAATATTAGTTATTAGAATGTTAATTTTGTTAGAGAGAAAATCAAATCCCAAATCTTTCTTTGCTTTCCTTCTTCCTATAGATTACTCATGACTAAATCTCTTCTGTTATCACGGTAATCACACTCGTTTGCTCTACAACTTGTCCTATATCAAGCTGAGTTTTGAGAGTGTATTAAGGTGGAGGATATATGTTTTTTCATTTACATTTTTAGGAGAATTTATTGTGCGAGCATTTTAGTGTTCAGGGCTACAAGTAAAAATTTTGTTTCCTAATTTCATATACTATTGGTTTATACTTAATTTTTTTCATACACATTTAAGATAATATATTATATGAAATGGAAAAATTTATTCTAGGAGTAATTTTTTTATTGTTAATCCTCACCGTTATTTTCTAAAACCGTTATTTTTTTAAAGTCTAATGTTAATTATATTTTACTAAATGATGTTTTATTTGTATGTTTAAAATATCATAACTCTATTAATGTTTTCATATATTATCTAGAAAACTCCAACCAATCTCAAAATCCACAGGTTTAAGTACTTAGAAACTAGGATAAATTTAATATGCTTTTGTTAAAGGTCACTTTTGGTGATTACACTTTATGAACATTTCAAAATTAGAATAACTTACAACAACTTATACACAAACTGTTCAACCAAATTAAGCTAGTTGCCTTAATAGTGGTTAATCATATTTTACTAAATGACTTGGTATGTTTAAAATATCACAACTCTATTAATGTTTTCTTATATTGTCTAGTGAAACTAGAAAACTCGCTCCAAGCCCAAAATCTAGGCACTTAGAAACAAAGATAAATTTAATATACTTTCGTTAGAGGTTACTTTTGATGATTACAATTTATGTACATTTCAAAATTAGAATAACTTTCAACAATTCACACACAAAATGTTCAATCAATTAATTAAGCTAGTCCCCTTAGTAGTGGTTAATCACATTTTACTAAATGACTTTTTATTGTTATGTTTAAAATATCACAACTCTATTATTATTTTCTTATATTATCTCGTGAAACTAGAAATCTAGAATACTCGTTTCACACCCAAAATCTGTTGAGTACTTCGAAACAAAGATACATTTAATATACTTTTGTTAGAGGCCCCTTTTGCTGATTATATATACTTTATGAACATTTCAAAATGTTGATCTTCCTAATTTCCCTCCCACCCAATAAGTCTAAATTCTAACGGTGTATTATCCCTTGGTGGCCCTACATATACTGTGTGATAGAAAGAAAGAAATTTGCATGTCAATGATGGAAAAATAAATGGTTGAAAAATAAATGGACGTATGTACCTTCGACACTTTATGAAAGTGGGATCTATGAAGGTGAGTGGAGTATCCAGTGTGAATACTATTATTTAGGGGTGGTTTGGTCGGAAAGAGTAAATCATTGTTTAAGAAGAAATTTTTAAAAAATAGCATGAATCTTACGTCTTTTTTTATATTTTAATTTAAATATTTCTTCTCAAATTTTTTATTTTTGTCTCTTCTATACAACCAAACACACACTTAACGTTTGGCTAGATAGAGGACAATCGTATGCTTTTTTCAAATTGAACCAAACTCAAGACGTGAAAAGGGTCGTATATAACTTAGGTTTAAGATTTAAGAAATAGTAGTAGGTGCGGGGACTTCAGTGTCCGTAGCTTCTCCTTTTAACCTAAAAGCTTCGATTTATTCACACCCACCCACTGCGCTGAAATCAACAAGGCAAAGAGAGACAATTAAGCAGGTTTGGTTAATTTGGTCTGAAAGAGGGAACAGTACACATTTGTAGACGACTTTGTGTTTTCTTCTTTCCCAACACAAACAAAGAAGAAAGTGATGAAAAACTAAACCAAACTAATTAAAGCACATACATTCCAATCTGCCTGAAGGGTTTAAAAGCTAAAAATATTTCTCGTTAAATTGGTCAAACAATTAAAACAAACCCCTTCATCTGCCTTCCGGGTGCAATGGGAAAAGCTCCAGAGTTCTATATTCCTCCTCTCTTTGGTCTTCCAAGTACTCAAACGCCCAGCTCCTACACTTCTTCAACGGGCTATCTTCCTCCTCTCTGTCTACTACTTCCCCCTGCCCAAGAAACAAAAACTATCAAAACCATGTCATATATATATATATATATATATATATATATATATATATACATACTACAATGTTACACCCATCAACTAATTTTCTTAATAATAATCTCGTCTACAACAACCTCATCCAAATTACTAAATCCTTCGTCTACTATGCCGAACTAGTAGTTTATATAATTGAAAAGATAGCTTGAACCCAGGTTATTATATTTTTGTTTTGTAGAGATGAACGTATTTTAATAGTAGACAATCGTGCTAGAGTCAAATAAGATTACGATGAAAAGAAAATTATTTTCTAAATATTCAACACTAGGTAGAGGCTGAACTCGAGATGACAAATTAAGTGAGAACAACAATTTATTCTTAGTTGATTCACATGTTCGGTAGTCTAGAATTGACATTACATATTATGACTAGCTACTACTTTGAAGAGCGTAGAGAAACTAAGACATGTATATATACATACCCGTTTTGTGGTGTCCGTAGTGGTAATTACACTACAACTAAAGGGGGGTGACACTAGTGTGGTGGGAGTAGTACGAGGACTATGAGCAAGGACTAGGTTGTTACGCTTCTGCTTCTGTCTCTCGCGTGCTTTGTGGTTTTGGAACCAATAGAACACGTTCTTCCCTTCGATCTTGCCGTACTTGCTAAGCTGTGCCGTGATCTGCTCTATTTGTTGAGCATTCGGAGTTCGCATCCCTCCTCTGTACAGCATCTCCAATATTCCTATTTGTTCTTGCGTGGGATTCCACCGTGTCCCTCCTGGAACATGCGTTTCCACCTGTATCATGCATATAAAACAACAAAATTATTAATTAAACCATATTTTTGTATCATATATATGTGCACGTGAATTAATTGTCACTAGTGTGTGTATTGTCAAGAGGGTTCAGCTTAATTAGTTGAGTAAGATGCATGAGTTAGCGAGAATTTATAATAATTTATATGCACTCTACTCAATCAATTAAGTTAAACTCTCTTGATATATGTTGCATGAATACATGGATGATATGCTGTGGAGCAAATTAAATTAAAGGGAATATCAAATTCTCATTTAGAATTAGAATATAGAAGATTGTTGATGGACCTGGCCCTGGGGTGAAGATGGGTCTCTCTTATTATTATTATTATCATCGGAGGATCCAATTTCAAGTTTTCTGGAGGCACTTTCAGGTTTGATGAAGCTCTTGAGGTCGAAGGTTGTAACAGGATGATGAGGCGGAGAAATGTTGTCGGTGTTGGAAAGCTTGGGGGCAAGGGGGCGTAAGCGTTTGCACCCGAGTGTGAGGGAGGGTTCGTGCTCCCAGAATCCACGTGCGAACTGATGCACCTTCATGCTTAATTTTAGTTACTCACTATACCATATGGTGGAGAACTTCATGATAGGTTGTTTGGTGATTTTATAGAGGGAATGATGATGATGGTGAAGGTAGTACAAGTAGAGCAAACAGTGATTAAAGTGGACAAAGTGGGAAATGAGGTGTTGCCTGCAACAACCAAGACCAAATCATGAGGTGCAGTTGACTTGGGAGTTTCCTACTGTATATTAAACTAAAAGGTGATTCAATTCTAATCAAAAGTAGAATTAATTTTTTTTTAAAAAAAGGGAACTCACAGTAATATATATATATATATATATATATATATAATTCATTCATAATGATAAAAAAGAATATAATATGTGATGTTATATTTTCTTAGGAAGATAATTCTGTTCAGATATCACCATGATCGATGTACAACATACATGTATGACTTGAACTTGGAATTCTAGCTACTTAAGCTAAATTGAAATAATTCATCAACTTATTTACATTACATATAATTAGAGTGCAGCTTGCTTCACAAAATGTATTTTTAAGTAATTACTCCATAAATTTTTTTAAGTAATTGCTCCATAAATTTTATATCTATCTATCTATATCGAAGAAGAAATCATGTGAGAATGTTGATACAACATAAATTTTGTTACATAAATTTGTATATGCAACAGTAAAATTGTATACAATGATTCTCTTTTATATTTCACATCTTCCGGTTGTGTGGAATGCTAGTTTTTATTTTATTTTATATATACATACAGCTTAAAAATATATTACAAAATTAAAGTAATAACTTTTGTTATCTAGCTTCATTTTGTGTTCAAAAGAGTTTTTTCTATTTGATTATGAAAGGAATGTCATATGAGAGAGGGCGTGTGTGTGGGGACATGAAACTGTGGATGGATATCATGGGATGTGTACGTGGTATATATGTGTGTATGGTGTATGTTGGTGTGTGTTGGCCAGTCAAATCGGGTCGTTTTTTTTTTTTTTTTTTTCTTTTATCTTGCTTTCATGATAATTGGGTGTCCTTGCTTTTCGGTGGCCTCTGTGACCCCCTCTCTCTTTCAAGGCGTTTGCTCATCAATTAAAGTGAGTGAAGTGAGGAATGCAAAAAGATTCCTCCAATCCCAAAACTTGAAAATGGAAGCACCCTTTGATCTCTGCTTTTCACGATACGGATATTTTTTTTTTATTATTATATAAAAATGGACCGGGGAGAGGTCGATTTGGATATGGACATTTATATGGTGATGAAGTGAAGTGAAGTGAATGCCGTCGATCTCTGTCTTTTTGAGTGGTAAACTAAATAATGTTCACACTCAAGAAAATAATCTCACTCAACTGTATATGAATTTCATTTCATTTATTGTTTATTTTTCTCTCTCTCTTTTTTCTTTATCTTTTTATTCAAACGAACGAATCCTTAGAAAAGGAAAATATTTCTTTATATATTTTTTTATTACCAAGAAGTATATAGTTTTTATTATTATTATTAATAATTTAACATTCAATTAATTTATCTTCTACTTAGTTGGTTCATTTGAGATATTTTGACTATGACTTCATCTTTAAGATATAGATAGTATTCTAATTCTTAGTTAAGGAACACAATTGTGAAATTACTTGTGTACTTTTGTTTATATTTTGAAATGATATACATCCGCTCCTTTCCTTTAGCTCCGATTCCCAATTACTACTATTTTATACTCCACATATATTCATGAATATATACCATATATAATATATAGGCCATGCAATGCATCCATTATTCTGCCTTAATAGTTTCGCTTTCTTCAACTTTTTATCCTATGTTGATTCTGTTGGTGAGTGCAGCCAGTAATGTATGCATGTTGCTGTTATAATAATAGGCAAGCAAAATACGTTGATGTGAGGCATGCATATGAACATTTACTTACGAACATATATCTAAGTTAAACATTTGAGGAGTGGGCAATAATTCTCTTCCCGCTTAGGCAGTAGCTAATGATTGAGTCTTGAGCGCAGCTGGCAATTTGGCTCTCACATAATATTTCTTTAAACCAAACGGAGATCGCGTGCATACGTAAACATTCTTCAAGTAATTCAGGTTACGTTTGAATATTAATTATTACATTTGAATCCTTTATGATAAGTGTGAACAGAAATGGAGTAAAATGAAAGAGTTTGATTAATAGGTAACTAGGTATATACACAGTCTATATAGAAGTTTTTATACTGTTAATTAATAAATAAAAATTAGTTTTACTTTTAATTAATATAATTATATATTTTAAAAGTAAAAAAAAAAAAAAGAATACTCAGTATATGTCGTAATTTTGTGATGGGATGATAGTATAGTTTTTTTTTATTATACTGCCACTTTACATATTACTTATTCGAAATGAAAGTATTGTTGAATATATATAATTTCAATTAGAAGAGAACTTTCATTCAATTATTTAAAAGTTATGGAAAATGAATAAATGACATGAATTATAATTTTTTTATTATATTATTATCTTTTTTTTTTAATTTTCCTCCTTATTTTAAAGAATATCAATATATTTAAATTAAATGGTGACACAATGACAAAATAATAGAAATGAATAAACGGCTATGTTTTGAAGAAAAAAAAAATAATTACAAAAAGTAGCATATCATATGAACTATATCTAGTATTCACATGCATCTTAGTAAGAAAATTTATTAATGCTCATATGTTTAGTCATTTCAGTGTGAAGAAACGACGAATATATGACAACCGCAAGTGAAAGAGGAAGTTATTGATTAATAACAATAACAATGAGTAGGGAGAAGAAAGTAAGAACAAACATTAACAAATACACAATTTCATAATATAAAAATAAAAACACAAGTTGCTTTGTTTCTTTTATCTTCTAAGTTGGAACGGAAGAAAAGGGACGATGTATGATTGAATTTTTTGGTAAAGACGGTAAGTTGGTGGACTAAATTAATGTAATTATTTGTTTTAATCTTCTTCATTATATGATCTTCTTCTACCATTTCACACATAAGCTGAAAAATGAATTATAACGAATCACTCAAAAATCAAAATAGGCGCACGAGAGGCACATTCACCGCACACGTGTTTTAGTCAAAATACATTATCACCAATCATCACAATCATGCACCTGCAAGAGAAGCGTGAGTTATTCCTTTTTTCACTCCAATGGTTATGATTATATGAATGCCCTTGTGCTACTTGTTTGCCACTTACCAAGCCAGTGAAGTACTTCACTGACCAAACAGAAACTTTCCACTACCGGGCAATACTGTCGAGTAGTAAATATAGTAATATTACCATTAGTATATATTTTACCTCATGTTTTAACTTCAAAAACAAAGATTCAAACACCATTCATCACTGTAATGATGACTCAATAAAAACAAATTTTAATTTATATCTGCTTTAAGGTATTATAGCAAAGTTATTCCTACGCAAATATAACATTTGAATTTTAAATGAAGAAAATAATTAAATAACACCCATTTGCAAAGACACCACTTGTATAAATGTTTTGGTGATTAGGATTATCTTCATGATTAACGTAAAGATCATCAAAATAATTTTATCTTTTTTAATAATTTTTTTTCATTCACATGATCAGGAATGAAACTCCTAAGAATATGTTTAAAGAATTTAATTATTTAATAAATGTGTTAGACTTTGTTGATTTGATTTTTAAGATCATAAAGATTGACCTTATTTAAAATATCAGTTTTTTTATCAAACTAGTTAGAGAAGATTATGGAAGAGCATATTTAATGATGGATCTTGGGGATAGATCTTAAGTTGGAGATTTAACCTTCCTTAGATCCAGTAATAAAGCATTCATTAAGATTTCCATGTTGAAAATCCAATCCAGTTCTTTCACAAGAACTCTAAGATTGACAAATATTTCAAAAAAACAAAAAATTATTCATTAACAGTAACAATAAAACGTGGGAGGCAACATATTCATTGGAATGAAGTAAGAATACAACAAACAGAAATGAAGAAAAAGAAAAACAAACAACCCGGTGAAAAAAAACAAAAAAAATACCAGGAGGAAGGGGAAGGGATTGGTCGCGACAGAGGGGGGAGGAGAAGGTGGAGGGCCGTGACGGAAGAAGAAAGGGGAGTGGGAGGTCACACACGTGGAGGGGAAGGGGAAGAGGTTGGCCACGACAAAGGAGGAGGGGAAGGTGGAGCCACGACAGAGAAGGAAGAAAAGAAAGAAAAGTGAAAGTTGAGGATGAGGAAAAAAATGAAAAAAAAGTGACACTCTAGAGTCCATGTGAGATCCATTAAAATTATCTAAGATTTCAAAATGAAATCTATCAGTAAAGAAAAAAAATGGAAAAGATCTTGAGAGACCTTTAATTCTACGTGATAGTGTGATGTCCACCAAATAGTGATTTAAAATTCCAATTTAGAATCTATCACTAAAGATCCTATAGAAAACACAAAAAATGTGTAACAATTTTCTTACAGAAGAATTCTTATAACTAAAGAATCTTGAATGCGTTTGTTTTGTCTTTTAATCTAAAATTTGGGTCCTTTGATTTTTATTCCATCAATTTGGTTTGTTAAATTTTAAAAAAAAATCACGTTTATTTTTTAAATTATATTAGATTAAGTTGGTCACTCTATCAGTTTAACACACTAATTTAATTAATTTTGACACATGATAAACTATAAAAAATTAAAATCGTCAGTACAAAAAATTGCCTGAAAGGTTAATTTGGTCTAATTGAAACATTTTAAGAACAAACTTTAAACTTTTTATAGTTTAAAAACTAAATTGAAACAAACAAACAAAAAATAGACGAGAAACTAAATTTGTATTTTAATTTACTATTTCATATATATATATATATATATATATATATATATAGAAATAGTAAAATTAAGGGAGGAACTGACTAAAAATTGTAGTCAACTTATCAGTAGACTACATATCTAGGATCGATGTGTTAGAACGTACATTGAACATAATTGTAGGATAATTTATGTAGCTTGGCCAGACTGATAAAAGGGTAGAGAAGGTTTGAGTTTATATTTTCACGTTACTAGTTGCTAGAAAAAGAGTAAGATGGGGGAAAACTTGCCACCACTAACTTTAATCTTTTTACCTTTATTTCTTTAGAAGGGTATATATGATTAGACAAGAAGTTATCATTGCAGAAGCTGGCTTTGATAAAACGCTAGATAGATGGTTCCCTTTCAAATATCAGATCCACGTTAAAACCCAAATTTTGAAGGTGACGAAAAAGGAGATTCCGAAAGCACATGATGCCATTATAATGTGACTTTCATGTGTATCTGATTGTTACAACTTTTTAGCGTTGTTCAAGAATATTGCTACTTATTGGAAATAATGTTATGTTGACGTTAAAAAGCTTTTGCTAAGTATATATGATATATTTTTTTTGGTCAAATACGATTAATTTTTTTTTTATATAATCCTACTAATTAAAATAAGTTTGGTAAGGCTTTTTTGCCATTAGTTTGGTAATACCATAAAATCAATAAAATGCGTATTTATTAAGACACATTGTTTTAATTTTTTTTAAGAAACAAACTTATATTATCTCGTCAGACATAACAACTGGGAAAATACAATGAGAAATACAATAAAAAACTTAGTTGCTAATAAATAATGTTGATGCTCTAAACACATAAGAGTCATTTTTATTTTAAAAGATTACTGGAATATATATCAATGAATCTATATCAACTAAGTTAAGAAAAAAAAATACTAAAAATAAAAATTTGTAAGTTAATTTCATTAATAAGAATTATTTTGTATTATTTTGTTAATCACGTATATGAGAATTGGTTACTCAAAAATAAAATATTCATTTATATGTTTATCATACAAAATTTTTTTTATGTATTTCACATATATATTTCAAAACTTATGACTTGTAATTATGATAAAAAAAATTTTGAAAATAAAAATAAAAATTCTAATTTTATTGTGAAAGAATAAACTGAATAAAACACATAAATAGTTAAAGATAAAGAGGCTATGGAAAAAAATTAGAAAGTTGAACATGACTTTCGGAATAAAGGAACTTGAATCCTCACAATTTCATAAGTAGACGAATTTTCTCTTATTATAAATTTCATTGTTATCGATATTGACATATATGTAAAATGCATTATCAACATGATTAATTTGTCTCTTAATAAAATGCTTATTTATTAATTAAGGCGCATTCTTCTAATAATTAATATGGTGTTATTAATTTGTGAGAGTATATACACATGTATATTTTTTCTTGGGAATACGATCTTATCCTTCAGATTTAAATCTGTTGTCCCATGTTTGTGTCCCATCTTGTGCTCTCCCAATCAAAATTTGCCATCTTATTTAAAATGACATGTGCGATTTGCGTGTAATTCTCAAATTACCTACTTTATCACTTTGCGCTGGCTCTAACAGAGCACTAGGAAATGATTTATTATTTTGATAAAACTATTTTGATGCACTTAAAAAATATAAAGGACTATAATAATTTTTAAATCATAAAATATCAAGTTAAATATAATTTAAAACATAAAAAACTAAAAATATATATTTTTATCTTTTTAATTTGAAAACATTTTTATTTAAAAATTTAAAATTATAAGATATACATACATGAATATTTTTTTGATATAGCTATGTTAATTCTCATCTCCTTAATTCTCTCCTAGAGTGTAATCCTTGTTAAATTGTGTCCAATCCATTTTCTGCTTACCATCTTATTTGAACCAAATACCACCAAAGTTTTCCCACTTCCCCGGTTGGCTTTCTTATATACTGTACCGTTTTGTAGTTTTCCAGCTTTTTATTTATTTATTATAGAGTCTACCTTGTTCTTTGTTAGGTTTTCAGTGTCTTCAAGTCGTTTATTTGCAACAAAATATCCGCTGTTATTAATTATTATCTCTATCACTTTTTTATTATATTTTTTTTGGTAATGTCTTTCTTTTATTATAAATAGTCACTTTAAGAGAAATTTTTTTTTTTATATCTGTTATTTTAAAAATTTATGGTGATCTTATTATTATTATTGATATTGACTTTTTTTCTTCTGTTTTTACATTTGCCCATGATCAATTAATTGTAATTACATGTTCTGATATTTTACTAATTTTTATTTAGGATTTTTAAAAAAAAAACTATTTCCTTTGAATATTTTACTTGAAGTAAATAGGAGAATAAAAATTTAATTTGTTGATATCCAATATATTATTTTAAAAAATTAACTAGGTATCAAACATGTTTGATCAATTTACGTCATCCCTTCAATTCTTGAAAATGGGACTTTAGTGAAATATTTTTTTTTTTGTCAAACGTTACTTTTTTATTAGTTATAGAAAATGAAATGTTAAAAGAGATGATAATAGTTATTACTTTTTTTCGTTTCGTTGCAGTAAAAAAAAGTTGTTTTTTGTAATAAAATAATAAGTTAAATTTGGTAAAATGTTGGTATTAAATATAATTAAAAGTATTATACATTTATACTAGACATTGATATAAATTTAAGTTAATAAACATGTAACTTTCCCTAGTTGATTTGATTCTTACTTGGGCCATGTTACTAAATTATAGGACTAAGTAATTATAATAGATGATTAATATATTAAAATTAAGATTAAATAATTTAGATAATATCTAAAATAAATTTAGACAAAAATAATTCTTTATCAAATTTACGTATCTTTTATCAAATTTTAGACTAATCAAAATTTTTTCTTCCAGTACATGGAGTTAAGAAAAAAAAATGTTACTAAACATTACAGATATATAACTTTAGTTTCGTCCCCTTCTTTTTCTCTTATGACAGATGTCCAATTTTGAGCGAAAAAAATGGTCTCATAATGATATCAAAGTTGACAATTAAGTGGATTATGAGATTGAGGCGATATTTTTTGGCCTCACATAATACAGATCTGGCTTCTGATTGCACCACAATTTATATCATTTCCCTTCAATCACGACAACACAATATTTTCTTTCTCCCGTCTACCTATGCCAAAATGTCATACCATTTGACTGAGGTATGTTTTTGGATATATTCCAATGTCATGCCTATTTATTTACGTACATATATAAAAAAAAAATAGGCTTCATGATTCTGTTCCTATTTTCATTGTTTTTATACTATCATTCTCTTATTGTAGGCTGGTGGTGTTTCAATTCTAGGTAGCCCCTCTCTAATCTGTTGTATACAACTAAACTTGTTAACGCATTATAGTCCATGCCATCGCCTCATTTCTATTCATGATTCAGTATTTTTTCCAAACCAAATAAATAAGAGATAAATGGTGAAGTAAATTGCTTATACCAATCATAGACCGTGTCACACCGTAGGCTCTTGACAAGCTAAACTGCTTAACCTTGTGTTAATTTATATGCCGAATAATTTACTGTATTTCTTGAAGACGGAGCTCTCTGCATTAATAGAGTAAAGAGGAAGAAGAAAAATATTTTTTCGTTTTTTAATCAAAATGTTGAGGGTACAATCCTTTTTTATATAGATTAATACAAAATAGATTTAAAAGAACAATAGAAAATAAGTAATTACCAGCTAATCTAGATTTTTTTTAAAAAAGAAAAGTAACTAATTATCAACTGATGTAACTATAACAAATTTATATTCTACCACTCTCCTTAAGATTGGAAAAATATGTTTAGGATAACCATCTTGTACATTTTGCATGGCACCAACAACTGTGGTTGAAACAGATTTGGTAAATAAACAAATTTTCTAATTAATTGATGTGTAGATTTTATTGGAATAAGACAAATATAAAACTATTTATCATCTTTTTTCTTACAACAATGATAATTAATATCTATGTGTTTGGATACTATAAAATGTTAGTTAAAATATGTAATTATCACATCATCACTTAATGATGATACTTATAATATGATAACAAAAAATAATGACAAACAATAATTGAGAGATGACAACAATCTGTAAAAAAAATACTAAAATTATCAACATAGCTCATCACTTAATAATAGTTTATCAAAATATTTTACATGTAATTATTATCTCAAACTAGTAATTCACTTAAAAAATTACATAATTATAACCATAGCTCATCACTTAATAATAATCCTTGACAATAAGGATTATTTTTAATATATATATATATATGTATATATTATAGTGAAGAGATCAAATTACAATATAACTTTGATAACTATTACATCATTTTATAATGTTTAACTAGATAATATTTTTTAAAAAAATTTATAATTGGATTGAATGTTCCTTCAACATAATACATACAAAATTTTACATTAATCAAAATTATTTATTATCTCATTGATATAAATTAAAAAATTGAAGTAATATAAAATTTTTAAAATATATTAAGATATGAATCATTTGATTACTTATTTATTGATGTTTAATTTTGAGAAAATTTAATGCAAACAATATTAATAATATATAAATATAATTCAACTATTGAATCGATAAAAATCATTTTTATATAAAATTATTAAATGAAATAATAGTTATTTAATTAAGTTATGTAAATGTAATTTGATGCATCTTTATATATATATATATATAAAACTATGAAGAAAAATTAATTAAAATTTTGTTTATGAATCGAAATTCATCAAAAATTTGAGGAACAACTTTCACATTTAACCCCCAAACAAAAATAACGAAAGATGGCACATGAAGGACACTTGGTGATGAATATGTAGCCATTTGATTGTGGACCTGGTTGTCGTTGCGCCGGGACGATTTGTCGTTTAGGAAAATTCTTGAGGTTAGAAATGTTAAGCTTTGGTTTTGAAATTAGGGCATGTTTTTGTCGGTCAAAGATAAAGGTTAAGAAGGAATAGGACATTGTGATTGGTGAAGTTGGGTCGCATGATAGGACGTGGATCCCACACAGTGGAAGAAGCGGTGGAAAATACCATCATTACTGCAAGACAACGCCATCATTTGCACGTGTCCATGGACCATACATACATACATTTCAATTCCACGCAAACTAATTAACACTGCATCAATGAGATTATATCATGGCTTTAATCATGATATATTTGTGAATAAAGACATAAAATATAGCAAGATAGCTACATAGTAATTGACTAACATGATTACATTTGGAAATCGGATGCAATTGCGTTGCGGTTGTTGCTGAACAGGTTACACAAAATATATGTAAATTTTAATTAAAAGTTGATTGGTATATATCTTTTCACAATTATTGAGAACTCCAATGACTTTTTTTAAAGGAATCCGGATCTTCAAGACTTCAGTATTCAAATACTTTGTTAGATAAAAAGCATACAGACTTAATTTAACGATCATAGCTAGAGAATCAGTTTGATGTGTTTAAGGACGTTAGCAGTGTGTTGTACTGTTATTTAATTACCAAAATAATGAGTTATTTAATTATATTTATCTCTGCTCTTAATTTGTTATATAAGGTGTTTTTGCATGAATATTTATGCCGATTTTATCTGAAAAAGAAAGAAAAAGGAATCGAATCACTGGGTATCAGACAATCAGTTGCAGCCTCGGAGGAGCACATGTGCGCACATTCCTTGTTCAAACTATATTTTTTTTTCTCAAAATATATTATTATTATTATTATTATTATTTATTTTATTATATATTTTTCGTTTTATTTCACTCTTATGTGTAAATTGTTATTAAAATAGTTCGTATAAATAACATTTTTTTTCTTTGACAAAAAGGTGACATAAAATAAGTTCTAAGGATTTAGACATGTACAAAGAAAACTATCAAAGGTACGGTAACACTTAAAAGAATAAATTACATTATTATTATTCCAAGAAAAAGAATAAGAGAGGCAAAAAAGGATATGAAAAAAAAAATCATAAAAAAAATCTCATACTTAATAATATTTTGAAACTTTAAATTTTAAATGTGTTGAATGATATCATATAATTCACGTGACCGATGTTACCTACGAGATAAAGTTTTATTGTTGTGGTACCGTTGCTTCAAACTGTATTAATTAGTTATGGAAAAACTCAAACACAAAAAAATGTTCGTGAATAATTTAATAACTTACAATCTAATAGAATAATAGAACTTAATGCTTGTATACTAATCAAAATCACTTACATTAATTGACATATATATATATATATATATATATCTTTTATGGGATGAATATTTGATAATACTTACTATTAGATTACAAGTATACATTGTGCACATATCATATTCATAAAATAAACATAGCAACATTTCCAAATAATTGAAAACATTTACCATTTAATGCATACCCGAGATTTTTCAAATAAATTTGGAATTGAATATGAATAGATGACAAATAGTGGTCCAAACCTCCAAACTCAATTAATGGTCTCGTATTAAAAAGTATAAAACATATGCACCCAAAAAATGGTGACGCGAGAGTATCTGAGTTTTAGCTTAGTAATAGAAAAAAGAACCATTGACAAGAGGCAAAGTCTTTAAGTTTGTGGCTACTATTATTTGTTGGGGAAGTAGCTTTTGATCTCTATAAGCTCCTAGTGTTCATTTTGTTTGGAAGCCTTTTTAGCTTGGAATTTGATGGAAAGTGATTGTCGATATGCTCAAATATCACACTGCTGTTTTTGCTTTAACGTATAATGCCAAATAAAGTGAAATGCGGGCAGCATCATTTTTTGGATTGAAATATATTCCCGAATAGAGATCTGAAGGGGACATCTTTTTATACACTTAACTCGTGACTTTATGTACTACAGTGCCAATTTCCCTTTTCCTTTTATCTCCAGAAAGAGAGAGAGTGAGTTAAGAAGAAGAGGAATTAAGGGCATGATTTCTTGGTGATTTTTTTTTTTATAGATAAATGTTAGTTTGTTGGTTTTGTTAAAAATATTAATAGAAAAGATTTAAATCCATAATTTTTCTCCCTTCATGGTAAAATACTTGTCATTTCGTGTAATGAAAAGTGGACACAAATGTAGGGGAAAGGGATTTTGTTTTTAAGTTGTCCGTGAATGGATGACAGTCCAAAGACACTTATTTGAGGTTATAGCAATGAATGATCCTTCTTCACTGTAAAATCTTTTCTCCTTTCTTACATTCCTTTGCCTATTCTTCTTCCTTTTCTTTTTCTTATTATTATTACGTTTCTTTTAAGGTTTTCCTCCTAGGGCTGTTTACACAAACTCCGAGAGTTAAACTTCTGACTATTTTCCCTGACCCTAGTTCCTCATCGGCCCATGTTAATTTTCTTTCTCTTTCAGGGTAAAATAAATAATAAGGATTCACTTTTTCTTTTAAAAAATTGAAACGAGTAGTGAGGGTCAACATCATATATTAGATCGAAATAGACTAAATCTAAGCCACTGACAAAAACTTAACCTTAAGACGAGTAAAGTTTTTCTTTCAGCATATGTTTAGTGTGAGGATCTAAGAAAAGTAGACAGAAATAAATAAAGAGTAAAGTAATTATGTTATTTGGTAAAATAATGAAAAAGAAAGTGAACATCATTCAGCTGTGTTTCCGGTGTTGCGTGATGGCTCAAGTCTTGCACCTATAAATAAGCAGTTTTGCAACCATTTGTCCATTTTTGAGGATTTCGTAATTCTTTTGATTGGCTCAGATTTTCTCTGTTTTTGTTAGTTTTTAGTATGAGGAAAAGTTGAGTTTGGATTTCTAGGTTCTCTAATTGAGGTGTTCTCTAAGAATGGATGTGGAACTTCATGAATTGCATTCATGGATCTTCCGCATTCTCCTATCTTGTGCGAAGTTCTTAATTTCGTTTTTAAGTCTTTTTGTAAGTATTGATACATTGATACTCTGTTCTAAACTTCGCGAATCAGGTTATGAAAATTTTAGCCTAACTTAGCTTTAATGAAAAAATTGGTTGATCTATGTGATCTAACCTACAATGGGCTAGATCAATCTACTAAGCGACTTTTATTTTTATTAATTATTAAGAATCTACTGGCAAATAAAAATAACCTTATTTGTATTGATAAATTGTTTATGAGGCTAAATTTCTATTTAAAAATAAAAATATATTTATGCTGAGCTCCATCACTTAAAAATATGTTTTAATATTTTATTTATTGAAAATTTATTTTATTACTGAGAAAAAGAAATTTTGTAGAAAAAGTAAAAAGGAAAAAAAGGACGAAAATGATAATAAAATGTGTGTGTGTGAGGTGGGGAAAGGAAAAAGTTTTTCAGTCACTGTGCATTCAAAAAGCTAATTTGGATAACAGCCCATTAACCCATTTCTTCTGAAACTACCAAACCAATTCCAATAACCTGTGACCCATATACTACCCAACTCATAAAATCCCTAACCTGTATTATATAATAATAATCGAAGTATTATCCAACCACTGACCCAACCATCAAAATCCAACTCGAGAAAATTATCATTTTTTCACAACACGTAACCAAGTCTTGAGGATTACAAATTATAGCTAGACATAATGATTATTTAACTAATTTATGTTTCACAACTCGTAACCAAGTCCTGACGATTACAAATTGTTAGAAAGTGTTGCATAGACTGCCTCAATTCTTCAAGTACAACATACTTAATATAATAGCAATTGGTTTTACAATGAAATCTAATATAAATATCATAACTTATAGCTCATCTCCGTTATAACCTATTTTGGTAGACACGCCTCTGGAAGCGTATAAACTTGTATGTATACCTTAGTGTTTGTGTGCATATAAAGGAGTTCAAATTCTTAGAATTTAGTTTTAGCAGATTTTAAGGGTTTATATTATTAAGATGATAGAGTTGTTGATTTCCTCTTTCTTCTGTACATTTCAATATTGTAGAACACATATTCACAAGTAAATTCCTTTTCTCTATGCCCACGTAAACAATGTCCTTCATTGCAAGATTTTCCATAGAGGAAGGGTGAGAGACCAATATGCAAGGAGATATTAGAGAAGGAGAGAGATTGAGGAGAGGACGAAAATTACAGAGACAACACATAGAGGGTTCAACAAGAAAGGGGAGACAGCAAAGGTTTAATATCTCTGAAAAAATTTCTCTAGCTTGTTTTGGGTTTATGCATGGTTCAGAGAGTATCTAGTCAAAATTGAGAGGAAAATTTAAATAGCCAAGTGATTTCAAGATTTAGAGAGAAGTCGGTTTGCATTTAGATTAACAAGCTTTTGTGTATTGTAAGGTAAACTAATTGATATTTGTCCTATATATATATATATATATATATATATATATATATATATATATATATATATCAAAGAACAATTAATTGAAAAACAATGTATCATGACTATTCATACATACGATGTTAATTTTATTTTCTTCATTTTTCTTCACATTTGTTTGTAATATGGATTGAATAGTGTGTAAGTAGTTTTTGTTTCACTTTGATTTAGAATACTCATTCTAGTTGCCGATCATTTGCTTGGAATAGCATCAGGTCATTCAACAACAAAAAATGGCCATAAGCACAAATATCTGTAATTGATTACTGTTATAAATAATTAATGAATGGGAGGGGGGTATTAGCTTCATAACTTTGAAACTTTTCGATTTTGTTGTTGATGTTGTAGGGAGTTATTAGCTTCATAATTTTCATCGTGAAACAAACTAATTGTTTTGATTTTTTTTTTTTTTTACCTGAAAGATGCATCCTTTTCATCATGGGTCGATGAGTATTGGAACCATGAAACTCGAAAAAAAGATAGAACCATAGTAACTATAATATCATTAAACTTAATTGAAATTATTACAATATAGGTTTTCTTTTTTCTTTTTTCTGAAAACAATATATCTTTATAGTCAAAATATGAAACTAAAACTACAGGCATATATATATATATATATATATATATATATTACCAAAGTCAATTTTGTCTTTCTGAACAAAATATTTTGTAGAGTTAAAAAATCAAATCTGTCACTATGCTTAAGAAACCTAACTATCTAATTGTATTGGAACTTGTTGGTGATTATAATCTAGTTCTACTCATTTATACTATCGTTAGGATCCTATAACTAATTAGTAACTGATAACTGTCTTAATTAACTTGCTCATATAACTATCCTAACTAACTTCAGTCTCATCCATGTAACATATTTGTGACAAAAGAAAGATTATTTGCATCCTATAACTAATTACTCTTCTTCTTCTTTTTTTTTTTTTTTTAAAGAGGCTGGCAACTGCATCAAGGAATGGAATGACACATCCTAACTATGTTGGCATCCATCCTCCCACCTATCCCATGCAAAAACCAACCTGATTTATTAATGCAAAAGATCAATCAAAACACATGGGGGGATTTGACTAAGACCCATTTCAAGGAAATGTGAATCTATACTGAGGCAAGCAACTAAAATAACGGGAAAAATGATGAGAACAAAAAGAGGGGACATTTCCCCACCAAAAAGACGGTCTATTATCCACAACAAAATTGACAATCAGGACGGCTTGAACCACCAAAAGCGAGTCACACTCCAGCCAGAGGAACTGCCAATGATTTCGATAAGTGATCTCTACCTCCATGATGGCACCTTCTAGCTCAGCTTGTGTTACTCTTGCATTTTAGGTTTGGTTCGTTTGTGATAATACTTATTAGTTGTTATATAAAGATAATATGGATCATAATAGTATTAAACGACCTAATAATTTCTCACTAACACAAGGATTACATTTAGAGTATTATAAATACCAAAAAACAAAAAATGTTTTCAAGCCTATGAAGAAATGAATTGGCCTGATTCTCACTCTCAAAGAAAAGGAAACATGAGGAGACAAACAACCAGCAATGGGCGGATTTTACAATCACTTCACTTGCGGTTGATTCAGTTATAGAAAATTAAAAATGAGAAAAAATAAAGTTTATTTTTTTTTTGAAAGCCAAAATGAAACTTTAATTTTAATAATGTTAAGTTTAGTTTATTATGTTTCACAATTATTTTATTTTAATACATTAAATTTTAAAATTTTTATTCTGATACTTTATATTTTTAAAATGTATAATTTTAATTATTTTTATCAATTTCTTATTAGAAACATGAATGTTATGTTAATTTTTAAATTTTAAAATAATTAATTTAATACAATAATAACTAAAAATTATCAATATTATTATTTTATTTTAAAAATTAAAAATCATTAAAGAAAATGACAACTCAATTATCAAACCCATTAGGGTCAATCAGAGTTGAACAGTGATGTAAAAATATAACTTTCCATTTCATTTCCTTAAAATTTCTATAAAAAAAAAAAAAAGAGAAGAATTTATCCCAGAACTGGTGGCTATAAGCTAGCTTCTCTGTTTCTGAACACAAACTCTGCTTGCTTGAGAAAGAAAACACTACACAGTGCTCATGCTCATAAAGATCCCCCCAGTTGGTTACTACAGCCAAAGGTGTGGAGTTTTGTTTCATCTGTTGTTGGGTTGCTTTGTTACGCTCTCAGCTCCTCTTTCAACCATTCATTTGGAAAGTGGACTTGGTGGAAGATATTATTTTTAGTTTCATCATCTGTATGCTCCTTTTTCTTTGTCAAGACTGAATCACTTTGGATTTGAGGTTGATCTCCTATATTTTTTCAGCGGAGTTGATATCATATAATTCTCTTTGGTTTTTCTTTTTTTTTTGGTAGAATTAGAAGTTTCATGATAGTGTTACTTTTTTTAATCCAGGCAACATTCAGGCAGGGACGTATTTACATTGTAGGGTGGGGGGCCTTGGCCCCCCTGATTTTTTACAATTTTTTTAATATATATATATATATATAATAATTAAAAAATATTGATATTAGAAAATTTATTTGAATTGTGAAAACAAATAATAATATTTACATGTCATTTAGTTTTGTTATTTTTATAAATATTTCATTCTTTTTGTATAATTATTATTTTAAAGATAATGCATTCTTTTATCATTTTAAATGAATATTCTACTTTCCCCTTTTATAGTTTCATAGAGATAATTATAATCTTTTATCTGTTTAGATCAGTCAAAATTTTCTTTTACTGCATGCCTATTGTCACAACACAACATTGTTATTTATTTTCAAAGGTTCTTGGTTACTATCATCACTATCATCTTGCGACTAACATAATTCATTCTAGTTTAATAGGTTTTTCAACATAATTAATAGGACATTTTTCTAAAAATTTGAGATTAACGTCAATTCCAATTTTTAATATAAATTCATGAAAGTTCTTTATGGTGTGTGAAACTAGTACATAATCAATGTTTGTAATCTTAAATATTTAAAAAAGAACATTTAAATTTTTTTATAATTAATATTTTAGGTATATATATCTTGGATGAAATTGTCCCCCTAGGATCCACGGCGGGCTCCGTCCCTGCATTCAGGGCAGTGAGGGCACTATGAATATTACAAGAGATTTTTCTTTTTCATGAAATTCCATTTTTTTATTTTTTTTTACATTCTATACTAGATGTATGTCTGGAACTTTCATTGTTCACACTTAATTTAATTTGTTTGTTTGCTGGCAATGCTGATCAGAACGTCAATTAGACATTTAAAGAAAGAAAGAAAAAACCTTTAGTATTAACAGGGTTTTTTTAACCCCGGGTACTTAATGGGAGTTTAAAACTACTATAAACTAGCGTTTATGCATTTAACGGGGTTTAAAGTCTTGGTAAGGCCGAAACTTTATACATTGGATTTGTTAGTCTTCTATAACGTCAGTTCAATTTCTGATGTAGAAAGATTCTCACATTCTAAAATGTTGGCATCTGCATCGATCCTAGAATCAATGTAAAAAAACTTGTTTTAACTGAATTAAAAAGTCCAAGCTGCAATAGTGTTTCTTAATAGATGATACTTGGTCTTTCAAAAAGTTCTGCGAATATTGTTTGAAATAAAATTCAACTCCTCCCCTTTTGTATTTTCCTGTGTTTTAGAATATTATTTAGAATTATTTAGTGTCTTGAGTTATAGTATGTGTATTCATATATATACAAATAAAATGTTTTATAAAGGCTATTTAAAAGATAAACTAATAATATCTAATAAATTACATGAATTTAGAAACAGGAGAGAGAATATATATATATATATATATATATAATATTTTTTAATAGCATTGCTCATAATTGTATTCTCTAATTAAATCATTTATTTGAATAAAATTATTCTTGTGCAAATTCATTCATGCTTTTGAAAGGATTTTGCCTTGGTTGTAGGATTTAAATTTTTGTTGTAATTTTTAATAGTGTGAAAATTTATAGTAAAATTATACAAGATATCGAGTACAGACGCAATTGTAATTACAAAATCTACAATTGGTGTAAGGTGAACAATCTACAATACTCCAGTAGACAATCCTTACCTGGTAAGGGTATGTTTGGAAACCATTCAAATCCCATTAAACAGAAAAATCACTTGTTTCAATGCAAAAATCCAAAAAGTTATGTGAATGTTATTTTTATTTGAACGTCAATTATATTTAACTTGACTGGTATCCAAACATACAATATGATGCATGGCACAAACAAAAATGAGAAAGATGCATCGTACAAATTAAAGATTAAAGATGACAACCAAGTCAGTAAGAGGCAACTTGATCGTTTACAGTGACTTATAAATTAATGATGTTCTTTTTTTTCATTTAAATTTATGTTTCTTACCTTTCATGTTTATTGTTGAGAATAAGAAACTACTATCAATTTTCTCTTTTCTTTAACCTAAAAAAAATACTTAATGTGTTTTCAAATTATATGACATTTAAGTTTTGACATAAATATTGAGGAATGTAATTAATTTGTTGAATTTCGAAGAAAACATTAAATAATTTTTTAATATATCATTTATTTTTAATTATGACTTATTTATTCTTTTTGCTCTCACCAAGTATTGATTAATGGTTGTTTAGCAAAAAAAAAAATAATGCAACATTAATTTTATAAAACAACATATATATTTTAGAATAATTTTTCTCTCTAAAATGTTATATAATCTAGAAATTATATATTGGTTGAGGATCAACATGTCATCGATGGTCCCAACAAATAGTTGTGTGACGCATGGATTATAGAGATAATATTCAATTGTGTCATAATCTTTTAACGGAAAAAAATATGAAATTTGAAATCATCCAATCTATTAACAACAAATATTGTGCAAATCACGTTGAATTAGATCATAAATGATAAAAAAAATCTTAAAAAATAACCACATTGTGTTTATGCAAATCTTCTACAACGCATAAACGATGACAGCCCTTGCCATTGTTGCAACTCTTTACATAACACTCACGAGCATCTGACTATTACAGTTGTAACCACCATTGGGTCATCTTGTGTTGGATCATTTCTGATGAAGTCTGCATTTGTGAATGTGATTGTTGGTAGAGATCGAGGTGGAATCTCCTCTTTTCTTATTGCAATGATGTTTTTCAGAGCTCGGAGATGTTGTTTCTTGGCGGAGTTTGTACAACCTCCACCAACAATACCACCAACAATGGTATTAATTACACTTGGACTGCACTCGGGGGATTTTCTTGTTGCCTTTGTTCACCTTCTCTTGTAGGTTATTGGTCATCGTTGTCCCAACCTTTGAAATATCCACCTCTAAAATCGCCTTTGCGGCCACCTCTGCCTCTTTCTCTATAACTGCCACAGTTATAATTGTTTCCTTTGACAAAATCATTTAAATATCCTTTTTGAACCAACTCTTCAATTTTATCCTTCAGAACTATACATTCTTCTGTAGAATAATGTAACACCCCGTGTGCACCCGGCGTATTAACATTGTTATTATATCAGAATGACGTAGCGGTTACAATATAATCGAAATAAAAATTAGGAAGCTGAAGTAATATCAAATGTACATTATATACATATATGGTGAATTCGTGTACAATGCAAGTACATTTTCTCAAAACTGTACAAATACAGGCATAATAAAAAATGTGAGCCAACATGCTCAGTCATCTATCCCTGCTCAGGCCTCTTGCCTTGGGATCTATCAGCTACTCCTGTATCCTCACCTGCAACATGAGCCCAACAGGGGTGAGATAATAATCTCAGTAAACTCAGGGTCCTTGGAGGTTTCCCTCCCCCTGGTTCACTCCCAATCACATATATATCATAAATAATATCAAATAAACATCATCCATACAATCAGCCTTCACGGCTCACATACAATACACTACAGGCAAATCACAATATAGGGTAACAATATATGTATCCATCACACCTTGCCTGAAAAAGATCATCCATTAAAGGGCACATTTTCTCAGGACTTCACATTGAGTGCCTGAGGAAGATCATCTACTGAAAGGCACATTCCCTCAGGACTCTCCCTTTTCATGCCTGAGGAAGATCATCTAATTAAAGGCACATTCCCTCAGGACTTTTCCCGCCCATACCTGAGAAAGATCATCCAAAGAAGGGCACATTCTCTCAGGATTTACATGGACGCCTATGGATTTTCCCAAGGAAGATCATCCTTTAAGGGCACATTCCCAAGGGGTCCATAGTTCCCTATTCTACTGGCCAGAGAATTCTCATACAGTCACATTACACAGCATTATCATCACATCCATCTCATAATCAATACAAAGCATAACACTATCACAGTGTTTAGCTAACATTAATTGCCAACATGCCATAATGGCATTTCTCTCAACATCACATACATGTCTCAATATAACAACAACATATAATATCCAAATGCATGGCATACCAAACCATCCCTTGTTGGGAATGGTGAAACAAAAGCAAAGGAAACATTCCCCAAGAACGATGAGCTTACCTGGTCTCAGCTCAATACCAGCTCTCGTGGTGACCACTACCAGTAGTATGAATCTCACGCCCTACATTAGGCATGCAGTCAACAATCATTAACGGTTTTCAACCGTTTATATGAAAGGAAACACTCTTCCTTTCCATATCAATCTCTCTCTGTCTTCTAACTTAAGGTTCATCATAGCCCAGCTCTCACAAGGCATCTCATAGACCCTCAGTGGTCTATCTCAGTCTAATCAAGGCATCAGAGTCATCACAGACTCAATGCAAGCCCAATACAATGAGCTCAAAGCTCTCAACAGCCAATTTATTCAGAATTTAAATATAGCTTGAACGGTTCAGTCCATACACAAGACACCGTTCACACGACTTCTCAGGCACATCAAAATCATCAACAAGGCTCTTGTATGTCATATCAACACCAAGTGACTTAAAACACAACCAAACATGCATAATTCAGAGCCAAGAGCCAAAGTTCACCAAACTGACATTTGGGAACTAATCTTTCATCCTTACATCATTCTAAACATGTTCTTCTAAAGGACCCAAGGCTAATACAAGCCCTATCACAAGTAGGTCACTATTCATCCAAAACCCCAAATCATAAATCAAGCGGAGAAATCTCAAATTTCTTACCTCAGAATTGGTGAGAAAGGCCTCTAGACCACTTCCTTTGGCCCAGGGGTTCGTTACTCACTACCGTTCCTCGTCCAATTCGAGCTTTATTACTTTCCCTTAATAAAGGAGGCTTCTCTGATCAAGGGGTTCTAAGGGTTTCTGATGAAGGATTATGGCTCACTAGAGGTTTCCAACATGTTTGGTGATGAAAGTATATGGGTGAACTAAGGTGCAAAGATGAAGCTTGGTGCTTCAACAATGGAGGTTTAGGCGTTCGGAGGAAGAAGAGAATGAGTTTGGGCCCAAAAATTCGTAATCTGACTCTTTTATACTGGGCCTGACCGACATGCCGCGTCATCCGCGCCACTACCGCGCCAACCTCCAGAAACAATGGCGCCAACCGCGCCACTCCAGCGCCATCAGCGCCAAACTCCAGAATTGTGGCACCACTCGCGCCAACCCGGCGCCCTTGGCGTCAACCTCCAGAGCCTGTGGCACCACTCATGCCATACTCCAAAAACTGTGGCGCTGATCGCGCCACACCCCTGCACTGGTTTCTGCAGAAGACCATGGCGCTTCCAGCACTGGACCTCACGCCAGACGCGCCAGACCTGAGGGTCATTATAAATAACCATAGTTCCAATGATATCTACATTGTTTGGTATAGTTGGCCTGACTATAGGAATTCACAAGTGGTGTTAGCGCTAGTATTTCTGCTTTGAATGTCTCCTCTAAAATATGTGCTTGACTTTCCGTAAAAGGGGTTTATGTTGCATACGTTGGTTGTCATAGTTGCCTTTTGAAATCTTTCTCTTTGACAGGCTTTAGTTTCTGTCTTTGAGAATCATGCTTCTTTAGGTCTCCTTTAACTTTATCACGAAACTCGGACAACTCCTCCATCTAGATAAAGGCGGTCGCACGGTATCTCAACTCATCCATACTAGCTGGCCTCGTCTTACACAGACTATCTGCGAATGCCTCTGGCTTGAGCGCTGCTATCAGGGCATGAAGGGCTACTTAGGGTTTGAGATCTCAAGTTCTAATCGCAATTTATGAAAATCAACCCATAAAATCACGTAACAACTCATTATCAGCTTGTCACAAGTTGATCAATGCTACTGATGTCGTGTGGTGAGGTTGGCATATGGGATATTGAGCACCAAAACGTTCAACAAGTGTGTCAAACGAGTCGATCATCCAAGGGGGAAGTTGATGCCACTATGTTAGTGCGGGTCCCTTTAAGGAACTTGGAAAGACCCTGCATAAAATGACATCATCGTTAGTGTATAAACTTACCTGCAGAATGTACACCTATAAGTGTTCATCAAGATTTCTGGCTCCATCATATCAATCAATGTTTGATGACTTCCATCATAGAGGAAAATGAGCATCAAGAATTCCGTCAACAAAGGGATGTCATCGATGTAACTCAATTGGTTGACTCTGAGATCTTTGATGGGATCGTTTGGCCGTGTTTGTATGAGGTTGGTGTCATATGAAGAGTGCTCTCCTGCTGCATTGTGGGTTAGAACTGTCTGTTGCGTGTATGTCTGTGACTGTTGTAATTGTGCTTGGATAGCCTCATTTTCTTGGCATAAAGCTTGCAGATCTACTTCTTGTTTTTGTTGTAAGGTATCCATCTCCTCTATGTTTTTCTTTTGAAGAGCCTCCAATTGCTCTCTGAATCTTGCATCACCAAACTTTCTTTCATGGTAGTTGACCTTAATCTTGAACTCCTAGTCGCTATCGTATACTCTTGTGGCCGAAGGAAAATTCACTTCGACCCATGGTGGACACCATATGTTTTTATCAAAATTTTCGTAATCCAATCTCTGAGTAATCTCGTTCCCGTGTTTACGAGGTCCTTCTTCAGTGGCGGGGTGGATACTTGAAAAAGGACTCTGGTGCTAAAGTCAGTGTCTGTTTAGGAAGTGTATGATGAATGAAATATTACCTGTTCATACATCGCTTATTATCTTATAGGGAATGGTATTGACCGAGGTTGCAATTGCCCATGAAGTCCACCAAAACATCGTGTGGGGAGTGGTAATCAATTGGTTAATATCGACTACCCGAAAACCCGTGCAGTACATTAATAACATTTATTATTTGTTTAATAAACAGAAAATAATAGGATCAGGTCACAGTTTTCATAGCTTGATTAATCCCATAGCTGGATCAAGATTTTCCTATCCTCAAAAGAAAAAAATCATTCTTTTTTTAGTCGGTTATGGAAGAGTAGGGATTCGAACCATTATCCTGTATATTATTAGGACAGAGTCTCGTGACTGAAATGTGAAATTAAACCGATATATCAAGTATCAACTAATGCTTACTCATTGAAAAGTCAACATTCAGGTATGTATGTGCATACGAAAATTAGCTATCCATTCAACATGACTTCAAATCCACTCTATAAAGCTCTCTTGGTACCAGGTAGGTATAGCCTTTTTCCTTGGTCGCTCCTTTTAAGCTAAACTTCATCTAAGTCAACGGACTCTTAATTAAAGGGTACCCCTTAACTTAGATACCTCACTGAAAAGATATTTATATAATATTGTATATTCCTTCAAAAGTCAGCATCCAACATAAATGATTTTCACTTTGTACCTTCCTAATTAATACACTAGCTTTTTTCTTAGCTAACATACATGCATCCTGTAAATCATTTCTTTCATGTTGGCCAACCGACAAAAATATCAAGCCTGCCACCATTCAAGTTTATAGATGAGAATCGATACCAACAAAGAGTAACCTATTAGAAGATGAGGAAGGATACATATACCGTACCAACAACAACTGAGAGACGAAAAGTGGACGAATGTACTTGGAATAGTTTATTTAAAAATACATTTTCAACCTTAATACCTATGTTATGCATAATTTCTTTCTTACGACATAATAATGTGGGTGGAAGAAATTAAACCCTCCTAATAAACTAATGATGGCCATGTATATTTTCATGAATCTTCTACTCACCATGCCAGTAATTTATGAAAGGCAATATATATATATATATATATATATATATATATATATATATATATATACACTTCAGTGGATTATGTTTATGCAACAATATCTCTCCTTGCTACATGGCTACATAATTGGATCTTTTGGAGTTATTCAACAATGGCACGAAACTAGTTAGGCAAGACGCACACAGAGAATCCAATTCAAGTGGAAGATAACATTATATATATACGGATCATTCTCATGCTAACTGAGAAATATTACATTTAACTCTGAGAACAAATTATATATGTATTACACCAAATTTAAGATTAAATTTATTTATTTATTCTCAAAAAGAAATGAAAGACAGAAGTTATTATTTCAACAACACAAATAACAAATTAAAGAAGCAAATTGCGTTCTTATACCAACGGTGTATATCGAACTCAGATAAACAAGGCTATCTGTAAGCTGAACTTTTCCATGACAATGACAACCGACAATCTCTCACTCTTTCTGTGAGAAGTGAGATATTGAGATCCACTAGCCTCCACCCTCTTGCGAGTAGTCTTGCCCATTCTTATTTTTAAAAAAAATTATACAATAAATGTTTATATATTATTTATCATAAAATTATTATAGAAGGAAAAAACATTAAAAAAATAGTATAAACAATACACTAACTCTTTTATATTCTTTTTGTGTGGTGTCCACCACCTGGTCACAAGAAGCTACTTCTCTTTCTCTTGGTGCTTCTACTCTGCCTTATCACTTTATCCACTTCGGCAAACTGAACATTTGTATTTGCCTGTTTATTTTTAATGTCCCTCGCACGTTGGGCCACCGCTAGCTGCTCCCATCTTTAATTTCCACACTCAAGATTTGCGCCTTCACGTATTTAATTAGATCGACCGAATCATCAAGATAACATTTAATAATAAAGCGAATAATCTTTTCACACAAAAACACAAGTCCATAAATTAAAGAGAAAGAAGCTGAACGAACGGAAATTCTTTACTCCTTCCCCTTTTGCACGAAAGAAGAAAAAAAGATATATTCTCCAGCACCAAACAAAACACAACTCAACGAAGAATACTGAACCATGAAACATCTTTCCATCTCACCACGAATATTGGCCACTTAATCTGTTAGTAATTGTTACGTTGCACCTTATCAAAACCATGTGATAATAATATATCAATTAGCAAAAACCCTAGAAAATAATAATACTTCTTTGATTTGATATTATGATTGAAGATACGGAAAAACAAGAAAAGGAATATATATATATATAAATTAAGGGGAAGGGAAGGGGTTAATTAGTTTCAAGCCCCAACTCCGAGGCATCATCATCTATATATATACACATAAAACTATATATTAATATAGAACTTAGGAAATTAAATATATTGATTGATATTGATATTTGATTATATCAATCTTGAAGGTCTTCGAGTTTTGGAAACTCGTTCAAGTCGGGCTTGAGATTGAGAGAGTTGGTACTTGGCGCGTGGTGGTGAAGCGCGGTTTGGAGAGCGTCGACTCTGGCGCCGACTTGAGTGGCTTTTCGGCGAATGGAATCCGCGGACATGTTCCCTGCTGCGCCGTGCTGCACCGAATCACTGCCCTCCTGGTCGTCGTCCTGGAACAAGAGTTCGGGGAAGTTAAGGCGCGCGGTGGGACCCCGGAGGTAGAAAACAGCGGTGTCGTAGGCGCGTGCGGCGGCCACGGGTGTCGTGTAAGAACCCAACCAAATCCTCGACCTTTTGTTGGGTTCTCTTATCTCCGCCACCCACTTCCCCCACTTCCGCATCCTTATTCCACGGTAAGGTTTCATCGACTGCTTCTCGCGGTGTTGATTCTTGAGCTTATCCGATGTTGGACTTCTTCTACCCGTTCTTTTGTTTGTTGTTGTTATCATCGTTGAATTGTTGGAACAACAGTGATCCCTCTCTTCCATGGTTGAATTAAATTAAACTACTATACCTACCTAACTAGCTATATGCCTATTTATCAGTTGGCATATAACGGATTAAATAAACTATATATGTGCTAGCTGGGTACCTATCTTATCTTTCTTTGCAACCATTTACATGTGTGTATGTATATATAGAGGTGCATAAACATATGAGAATGAAAATAGTACTATATATCAGCTGCGAAGAGGAAGGAGAACGACTTTTAAGTGGGATTCCGTTCAGACTCAGGAAACACTTGGTTACCCACAGAACGATGTTGTGGGTGTATTCGTTCTATTTATATGAAGATGGAAAATGACGATTGACTACTATGACTTCAGTGGGAGTATATAGGAAATAGGAAAATAAAATTATAGTATGTAAAATAAAAGTTAAAATTAATTTAGATCGAGTTGAAAGGTTTTTTTATAGTTACTATATGTTATCGCATGTCACAAATTAATTGATTGACCGTATATTTTTATATTCTTAGTATGCGTTTATTAAAACATTTATAGAAAGTAAAAATATAGCATTAATTTTAACTTACAGAAAACTTAATTTAGTTTTTAAAAGATTAACTCTTATATATTATTGATTTATTTTCTTTTCAATTTTTCAACTAATTAAAAATTATTACTCGTATAATTTTTAAAATAATTATAAAAATAATAAATTTGTCATAAATAATAGCTTTAATTTATTTTTAAATAATAATATAGATTAATTCTCTTTATACTGTTTAGTGCATTATTTACTCTATAAGTTAAGCTTATATATGTGTTAACAGTGTATAGAATTATTATACTATTATTTAGAATCGTTAATTTATGGACTTTTATAATAAATAACTTAAAATTCATATTACCTACTAAGAATATGATTGGCTGACAGTTTTATATCGATAATCTACATCTATTAAACTCTTAAATAAAAAATATACGTAGAGTGTATTATATTTTTAAAAAAAGTATTTAATTTTTATATTAACAATTAGGGCTCGGAAGAAGCAAAATATTAATTATGTGCAGCGAGAGAATGAGTTTTTCATGTGTCATGGGATAGAGCCGCCACGCGGAGCTTCCGTGAAGATAAATTCGAAGGTGGCCGACACAACCCCTCACACCCCATCTGTGTCTTTTGAATCTGAAAAGCCATTACACCAACAAAATACACTCTTAAATAAATAAAACAAACTTAATTAACAACCATATACGTTCCTTATTTGTGTGCCAAGCGTTTTCACTCAAATTCATATTCATACATCGAAATGGAAATATGCTTTTCTTTACTAAGAAAGGTTTGGGTTGGGTTTATTGCTTATCAAACAAGCAATTGTGGTTTGTCAAATATGGGATTTGTGGTAACAATGTTTGTTAAGTAGTAGATAATAGGGTGAGTTTTGTTGGGGAATGATGATTATGGGCGTGTTGTATGTACGCTATTGGTGGGTGGCACAATGGACACGTGGATGAAATCTAAGGGGGTGAGAAAAGTCGGTGGTAAATGAACGGATGGATCTGAAAAACTGATGGGGTGTTAATAGAAGATGACTTTCCGTCCACGCAAATACAAAAGAGCCCACGTGTCTGTAATAGACGTAGAACGTGAGAGTTTCTCATGTTTCGTTTGCTTCAGAAGCGTTAACAAAAAGCCGCGTTTGTACTTTCCTGGAAGCTGGAGTTCATCATTTGAGTATTTACGTAAATATAATCATAATTAGATTATAAGTAAATATTATCATTATAATTATTTTTTAAATATGAATATATAACTGATTATGAATAAATTATTTATATATTCGGTTATGTGAAAATTTATATATAAAATCAAATAAATAAATTATTTAAAATAATCATTTTTATAAAGTTAGTTATGTTTTTATAACTATCTATTTTTAATTAAATATAAGTTATTTAAAATAACCATAATTATAAAATTGTTTATAGTTTTATAACTATTTTTATATATCTTGTTATATAAAATAAGTTATAGTTATAATTATTTTAAAAATTAGTTTTTACTAGCAGTGCCAGCTGAAATTATGAGATTTTTTCATATTGTACTAAATACTTGGCTGATTTTTATAAATAATATAAATTAAATAAATATTTAGCAAAAAGGGGCAAATGGAACAAAAATTAGCAAAATGGGGCACTCAAACACGCCCAGCTGGGGCGTGTTTAAACACGCCCAGCTGGGGCGTGTTTAAGCAGATGGCGCCACGTGGCAGGCAAAAAATGGGACTTAGGGTTTTCGCGGTGTTTTCGTAAATTACGGAAGGTCATAACTTTTGACCGGGACGTCCGATTGAGACGAAACCGGTGGCCACGCGCTCGAAATTGAGAGGAGAAGCCGCTGGCAAGTCCCAAATGGGACTTGCCCAAAAATTTTTCCCAAAAGAGGCCTCTAAGTGCCTCAAATTTGCGTTTTACTCTTTGGAGCCCTAAAAATTTTTTCGTTTTCTGATATTTTGTCTATTCAATCAGTGAATTGCAATCCACTCTTTGTTTATCTAATTACTTCTCTTAATTTCGAGCGTTTTGACATAAAATACGTCTCCATCGGACATTGCTACGAGAAATTACGTTTGTTCAAAGTTTTCAGCATCGTCAAATCTATACTATAATTTTGGAAATCTATGCATCGTCAAATCTACACTATAAGGTTTATGTGTTTAGCGCTACGGGGTAGTGTGTTTGGATAATTGGTTAGTGTTGACGGTTTTAGTGTTAGGAGTTTAGGGCTGTGAGTTAATGATTAACTGTTGATGTTGGTTAAGTTGATGGGGTGTACATAGTAGTCCTTGCCATAGCGTGAT